>JBAKBP010020032.1:0-43410 GCA_037953745.1 Lithodes maja
CTACTGCCTTAGTGGCTCTCGCTACAGCTCTTGCCTCACGCGAAGTCTTACCCAACTCTGCCTTGTTACACACCATATCTGGGCCAGAGTCAACTCCCGTGTTTATTATAGGTCCAAGTACCGAATCACCGAGAAGTGCAGCAGAATCAATGTCCCTTTTCCTGCCCTTAGCAACCTTCTCCTGATCCTTCCTCCACTGTCCCCGAGGTTGAGTGCTAGGCTGTGCAGGAGCCGCAGAGCGAGATCGGGTTACCACACAGGCCATCTCATCCTGTTGGCACCTCCCAACCCATTCCCGATTCTCACCATCCACGTCGGCCGCCCTCTCGGCAACGACTAAGGGTGGAGTCCCGGAAGTGGGCACCGCAAAGTCGTTGCCGAGAAGAAGGTCGACGCCCTCAACTGGCAAACACTCAACGATCCCTACATCCAGCTCCCTGCACACCTCTCCCACTCTCAACTCCAACCTCACAAGTGGGTATGACCTCGTAGCATTTATACCCTGCACCACAACAACTCTGGCCGCATTTATCGGTTTCCCTGTGAAGTTCCTCAACAAAGTTTGCTTAGCCCCCGTATCCCTCAGCAAGTCAACCCTCCGTAGTTCACTCCCCCAGCTCACAAACCCGTGCCCCCGATGGCTACAGAAAGTGTCCCGGACAGGTGTCGAGCCTTCCGTACGCTTCTTTACCGCGTGTGCCTCAGCTGCTGACAACCTACCCCGGGCAGTTGCTGCAGCCTTCAGAGACACACCGATACTGTGAACCAATGACACCGGCTTAGCGGGAGTGTTACTAGGGCACTCACGTGAATAATGGCCTAGCTTCTGACATTTGTAACATTTCACATCCCCAATGGGCTTCTTCCCTTGTGCGGGCGAAGAAGGGGCCTGACCTTTAGTAAACGGGAGAGGCTTGTGTTTGTAAGTGTTATCAGGTGCAATGCTTTTAGTGTGGTTATGTGTGTCATAGGATTTGTTATTATCGAAAACTCTGGTGGGTGGGGTATAGCGCCCCTTCTGCCCTGACTCAGCCCTCTGAGCGGCACCGCAACCACGAATCAATGATAATCTGAGGTCTGCCATCTTGGCAGCCTCCTCTACTGTCTTGGAACATTTTTCCTTAATGTTCAGCGTTAGATCGGTTCCAGTACATTTGTAAAACTGTTCCAGATAGAAAAGTTGCTTAATTTCCTCAGCCGACTCTGCGTGCTCGGACCGAAACCAGTTATTACCTGCATCTGTTAAGTCCCGTGCGTGCTCCATAAAACTGACGTCGCTCTTCTTATTCACGACACGGAACTTCAATCTATAAGTTTCGGGTTGCAGTTCGTAGGCCCGGAGCACAGCCTCCTTCACCAGTCCATACACTACACTCTCGTCCAGTGACAGTGCATCGTAGGCTTTCAACCCCTTACCCACTAGACGTGATGAAACTAATGCTGCCCATTTAACCTCCGGCCAGTCATACTCACGACACTTCTTTTCGAAACGAGCAAAAAACTCAGTCACTGCTGTCTCATCAAATGCGGGTACTAACTTAATTAAATGCGAAAGTGAGTCTGTAACCCGGTGCCCACCACCGAGATGACGCCCGTAGTCTCTACTCTAGACTTCTCGACATCCATTTCAGCCTGGTACCTGGTTGCATCCTGAGTGGCTTGGATTCTAGCAACCTCTATGCGTTCTATACTAGCCTGTTGTATCTGAGTCTCCTGCAGCTTAAACTTAGCTAGTTCTAGCTGAAATAACATCTCAGGAGACATGCCTGGGGGGGGAGAGCACAAAATGGGGGATCCACACCGAGACGTGTTTACGGGTAAGCCAGCTTGCCCTTGAGAACCCTCCTGCTGCATCGTGCTAAGACTCGCTGGCTGAGGTCCCAGCTCAGGGGTAGAGTGGAATGGAGGCTTGGAGGGAACCCCCCAAGACCCCACTCCACCCACCGCCCCATCGCCATCACCCAACAAACATGCCACCAAATTCTTCTTGGGCCAACTGTCAGGACAGTCCCGCCCCAAAACCGTGGCTAAACAGCGAAGACCGTAACAATCAATAGCCTGCAGGCGCTGTTCGGTCAAAGGTGTCTGCAAAAATGCCCGGGCATCCCTCTCTCCACTTATAACACTCCCCTCCCTAAATATCTGTTGTACTTGCTGGTCACTAGGCTGTACCGTGTTATCCTCCCCCGTAAATGATGAGTCATTAGACATAGTGCTGGTTATACAATTGCTGTTCATAAAAAAAAAGAAGTGCTTATTACTAATTGCAGTCTCGACTCACAAAATGTTAAAGATGCTTGAATGACTCTACTCTAGACACCCCTAACGAAACAATCTGCAAGTCCACCAATACAATAATGACACAATAAAAATTCCTCCAATATGCAAGAAAATTCTAGCCAGCTCTACTAGGTAGCATAGAATAGTTCTCCAAAAAACATGTGATAGGATACTACTGAATCTTGTGCAAGGTCGCCATTTTGTTACGGCTGGATCGGCAATACATATTCGGGATTCTTGATCGTAGGACAGAAATGGCTTATGTGACAACGACACGCTCGATTCCAGTCCCAAATACTATATGCTCCAGACAACAAAAGCACCAACGCCCTACAGAGTTATCGTCTATGGTAACGAGGTACCTTAACTCGGCGAAAGTGTACAACAGGGGTAGGCTATGAGGCTAAACTCCCTCAGACATTTATAGGTTACGTTATTACTAAAGAAATGCAATACTCAAGAAACTACGTTAATATTAAGCCTCTAATAATGTAGAATAGAAGCAGGCTAAAGGTATGACAGTGAAATGCTAAATGACAAATGTACACGCCTACTTGAAAGCGCGTGCACTAGAATAACTGTCCCCTACTAACATGCACTAGCATGTAGCATACAAGATGTTCATGATCCAGTAGATACCTAATAATACACATGGAAGGAACATAAATAGTAGTCACTTATTATAAGAATGAATCTATACTTGGAATAACTAAAAGGTTGCAGGCAACAGTACTGCGCCGGTAGCCTACTACCGCATAGGCTACTTCGCTTCTCTCACTCTGTCTCCCCTCTGAGTCCGTATGCGCCCTACGCAACAGAACTCCGGACACAGCAGCAAAACGACAGTGCAGTTAATTGATAATACATGAAAGTATTAATAGTGTTGTCTTGTGTGTGAGTAATGTGTATTGTAAAGTGTTACATACATAAACTTAAAGAGAGCTGCAATGCATAGTAAAATAAAGATATAACCCACTCATCATCCCCATGTGTTCTAGCTAGCAGGCCAAGTCACAGGAACAACGAGTCCCAGCACCGAAAGCGAGAACCCAGGAAAAGACTGCAGAGAACACAAGGACAGATAAATTACGTTACTCTACTATACCGGCGCTACGAGCGAGCTGTAGTCTCTGGTACTGCACTCGCTCCTGGCTCGGTAGGCAAATCAAGGCTAAGTCCTCGCCCCTCTACAGACAACTCCTGGGCATGGTCGGGCTCTTACACATGGCACTAGTCTAGTCACAAATTGGATGATGAGCTGGGCATATAACTCGTGAACATGTAGAACGTTCACCAACTATCCTCATCAAGAAGATCGCTGTTCACATTAACCCCTTAAATCTAATACATGTAAATATATGCTTGTCCTAAGAGTAATACGAGAGGTGAGTGCTGAAACTCCTTTAGGACCTCAAGGGAAGGTTATGCATTTAAATAGAGAGAAGAATGAAATGAGAGTAATGTCGTCAGAGAGAAAGAGTGCAACCGTGAGAAGTTGGGAGAGAGGGCAAGGGATGTTAGAATCTCAAAGGTTCTAGGCAACCTGATCATGGAACACACAGCGAGCCTCCAAGCAATGTGCTGTACGACAACATGGGCAGCCCAGGCAGCATAGGCAGGCGGCAATGGACTACCAACCCTGTCGCGCCTAGCTATAAGCGCAAGGCTGCCAACCGGTCCATACGTCTGGCAACCACCCCCCCGGCAGCGTGGCGCATTGCTACCCTCTCGCTCTGAAGCCCAACTCACTCTCTCTCTCTGAACTCCCATTGTCTTATCTATCAACTTCTCTATTGATACTACATATTAAATGGAAGGTCTCGACATGGCTTAAAACAAAACCCACCACTGGTTAGCACATGACGAGACCTTTGCAGAGATACAAAGAACATAGTTATACGTTGTCACACTCAATATAGGCAGCCAGCACGGTACAGCGGTACAGAGGTACCGCACAGTGGCGGTACAGTGGAGTACCAAGGAGTACAATCAGGTTGCGTTGCCACGCACTGGGTGCGTCACAATACGCTTGGTGATAATTTCCTTGACTAGAAAGTTTGGAACCGTTTGTTTACTGGGACATGCCAATAGGCTTCTGTCAAGTCCAAAGAACACATCCAACCTTGCGGTGGAAGTGTTAACCTGATCTGATTCACAGTGAGCATCCTGAACGACTTACGACTTACGACCTACGACCGGCCTCATCTGTACACTGTCCCTTTTGGCACTAGGAATAATCTGGACGTGTAAACTGAGCGAGTTGGACTGACCGGGACAATGATACGCTTGGTGATAATTTCCTTGACTAGTGACTCCACCTCTAAAGAAATATTGTTTATTTCTGAAGGTAGACGTAAACAAGGCCGTCGGAGCCAGTGCCAAATTATGCCCTTGCGTACCACTGTCCTGGCCCAAGTTTTCCAGGGCCATGCCCGGTAGCACATCCAGAATTCCCCAGTCACGCAACTGGACATGTCCGGCAGAGCAACACTCTTGTCCAACTCGCCGTCATGGGCCCTGGGAGTGAGAGAGCTGTGTGATCCATCAGTTTTTTTACTGGGGAGTGGTGGTTGCTGAAGACTGGCTAGAGGGAGTGGGCCGCGATGCCTGACCTGACTTCCCTTTAGAATACCCTTTATACCACTTCCCCTGTCCCTTACTCTGACCTTTGCGCCGTACCGAGCTACTGCTGCCAGATCGGGATGGAGTCTTGTATGACTGAAAACACTTTGGGACACTATGGTGACTGACTGTGTTGAAATTTGGGAGTAGACTCCTTCCTGGAAGTGGAGGCAGTCGCTCTGGCAGAGTCTAACAAACTACATACTGACCGCCACGCTTCCTGTGATACCCAGGTAGTGATCAGTACGGGGGACAGAATTAACCTACGGCCGATCTCCCCCGGAAGCTTCTTCACCAAGAACACCCGGAGATCTTGGGGTGCCCGAACAGCTTCCAAGAAGCCACCCTAATATCACCTAGAGTCTTTATGGAGTTTTGAAGCATAAGACGCCGGGTAAGAGAAAGGGCCTTGGTCGTCTGGGGATTTGTTACCACCTCAGTCGTTTGCACTAGTGATTCAGGTAGTTGACGACTGACTAGCAACTGAGACAACATGCGTCAGGCTTTCTGTCTTAATTTAAAGTCTATATTTATCTGAGTAGATGTCGGGCAAGAAAATGGGTCCACTAACTGATATAATGAGAGTTTGGGTGCACTCAAAAAGTCTAACACGGGTTTGGACACACCTCCCGCCTGAGTCACCTGCAGTGAGAACCAACAATGAGTTTCCTGAGGTATTTGGTGGGTTGACTTACTGGTTATTTTGCTTGCAAAGTTCTGTGCCTCGGATTCCTAATCTAGCCACGAACCTTAGACGACAGCCCCAATCTGCAACACCGGAGTCCCTGACTGGTCCCGAATGGGTTGTGTACCCAACTCCGGTGTTAAACTGAATAAAGACTGAGGCCGACTGAGGCCGGCGGCAAAGCAGGTGATGGAGCATACAGAACACAAAATAGTCCGGCGTATAGACATTAGGAATAGCCTTCACCACTACATCTAACACCTCACCTGACACATTTTTAGCTCGCAACTTCTTCGACTCACTTGGTTCCACACACCAGTGTTCTGGGACAGGAGTCTCCCCCAACACCGACGATTGCGCGGCCTGCGGGTTCATGGGAGCAATAGGTGTCCAGGATCGACCTGGGCCATATAGTAAGGGCTTAGGACCTTTCTTAAGGGGAGTCTTATCAAGTGGAAGAGGAATGATATCCGCCAACAATCTGACATTGGATGTAACTATCATCTGAGTAACATTACTAACACTAGGGGTGACAATGGAGGGAGTAGAGACTTGTTTAGGTGTTACATGAAGTGAACTCAAAGGCCTCGCGACCGGCGGTGGTGCAGGGGTATCTGGCACAGATTTATCCTCGCCCAACCTACTCAACACAACATCCATAAAGTCCTGTAGATTTGTCCTTTGTCACAAAATCATTATTATGGTCTGTAGACATAGCTACTGGCTGAGTTTCTGTCTGAATGCCCAGTAGAAGCCACCTGTTGCCCCAATTGCAGTGTTTCTGACTGGTCATCCCCCATGTACTGAAATTCCATTTCTTCCGGCGACCGGGCTGAGGGGACCGGACAGCTGGAGCCAGAATGTCATGTGCAAACAGAGGCCACTCCAGGTTCGGAATAGGGGATGACACAACAGGGGCTCCACTAGGCGCACTGGGAGCACCCCTATATTCAGAAGCCAACACTTGTACCGGCACGTGTTACCTAGGTGTGTATCTACGGAGAATGGTATAAGGTCTCAGGTGCACCAACGGTGATACGTGACCTACCACAGGATAGCTAATGATCCCACTTGGCAATTCTCTTGGCGGAGTCACCATACCCCTGCAGACCGGCCCCGACTGGCCAGATTGAACGTTCGGCCCAGCCAAGGACAGCCTCGCAAGGTCTCTGGTGCCAGTGACCGACTCTTGCTGTACTTCGAAGTTGTTGCAGCATCCAACCTTCGGGAATGGGACCAGGAGGCACTGGAGTCGCAACCTCCGGCGCCCCTGTGCTCTTCTTCTTAGCCGCCTTTGTGACCGTCGGTGAATAGTGGGATTGCCGCAGCAGCGACCTCGAGTGGGAGCGTTGACGTGACCGCAACGTAGATTGGATCGACGAATCGAACTTAGGCCGTTTTGTTGTGCGGCGGCGGTGGGGGGGGGGGGGGCTAGACTGTGCTGTTTCGTCAGTTGAGTCGTCGGAACTAATCAATGGTTTCGACACTAGTTTGGACTGTTTTTCTTATGAACAGCTCCCGCACAAGGTTGAAAAGTCGTTGAAGATTTAGAAGGAGGGCTAGCAAAAGTGGGTTTTGATAACATGTCCCACAGTGGCTTATTATCACACTGTAAAGCTTTATGTGCCACTTCTTTGCAATAATCAGCAAAACAAAGTTTAATAGCATTCAAGACAGTGTGACACCTGTCTTCCTTGTGGTTAATGAAACCATTACGAAATCTCATACACAGAGAGCACCGTTTTGTGACCCACTGTCCCCGTGATCTGTCCAAACATGGAACAGATTTGACCCATAATTCATGGCCTGTCACTGGAAGGTTAGTGCACGAATCACTAAGAGAATGCTATATGTTCCATGATGAGCCATCCCCCCATGCACCCCCCCCCCCCCCAACCCGCCGGGATCACTAAATAAGTCTGGAGTGTCACACCGGGGAGACGAAGATCTGGAAAAGAAATTTCCAAGAATCAATGCTCATAAGGACAACCTGAGACACACAGCCTGACTGTTACCTGTAACACAAAAGAAAAGTAGATGGGGCAAACAGCACCACTCTAAGTTTCTTGTGTATCCTTATGGAAAACTAGCAAGCAGTTCTCTCATGAAGGTATTTTGACTTCTTACCCATGATAGTGACTATCATTGACCTATGCCTTAGTTCTAACCTAGAAAAAGAGTTTCTAGTAATTGACCCTCTTGCCATGATGGAAGAGTTAAGCGGTCCTCTCGCCGTGATGGGAGACAAAATAGGTTAGGCGAGTCGTTCTGGCGGAACATCCCTTGGAAGCCTTCCTCTTCCGCCGGGAGTTCATTCTAGCTCAAGATAACGAACGGGTTTATTGGATCCAGCGCAATAAAACCAGTACGCCACCAGCGATACACCCCGGCGAGGAAGAAACGTTTCACGAGACTACCCCTCGCCGCGACTGATCCAAAACCTCGGATTCTAGCTATCAAATCTTCGGCAGAGATAGAAGAAAACGTTATCATTAGTTTGGCAAAGCCAAACTCCCTCAAAAGTTAGTGCGACTGCCTCGACTAGAGAAAGAGGGCCACAGTAGTTCATGGCATACATACAATGTAATAATAAAAACTTAAAACTACATAGCCTAGCCATAAAACAGACCCAACTGAGACGCGGGCCACGTGTCCTAGGGCAAGTAGAAGAACGACGAAATCAACGAGTTACTCTTACCTCTAGGAAGGCCCAAATCACTTCATCCAACTCGAAGACAGGAACGTAAGGACGATGCAGAAACGAAAAACAAAACTCTTTACTAAGTAAAGCAGTTCTAAACTAGAGGTCCTAGAGAATACAAAAAAATGCTTAACCCACCTAATTGGTGGCCGAAAAGTGATGCCCTTCAAGTTATAAAAGCCTCTAACCTACACTAGTTAAGGCTAAATAAAACTACAGAGAAATAAAAGACACAAAACGGCGTCCCCGCCTAATCACGACCAAGGGATGTCACCTCAAAAAGCATCCTAAAAACACAACTCCTGGGAGTCACGCTAATCAGCACGCCAAACCTAACTATTCTATACATACTCTAGCACATCTCAGATTAGTACAAATGAGCAAAAGACTCACTATCCGGATGGTAGAATGACGAATGAAGAGAGGTCGGGACCACACGTCTGCTCAGCGTGAGGCCCGGAGCAGAAGAACGAGTATGCGCAGCGTTTCGAGAAACCCACGCTGGAAAACATCTGAACTGCAGGAGGCGTAGAACAGATAAGAGTTCTTAACTTTTTTCTTTTACTATTTTTTTTAAATAATTTTTTCGTAGCAGCATCCGCATCATAAGGATGAGTCTGTAAGTTATTATGAGCGTACACTTACGATGATTAGTCTCTCTGCTCCGGGACGGGTGTTTTGAACAGCTGACTTGGAGTTCAAAGAGTGCCATTACTGTATAAGGCATGTCGTCAATGATGGAAGGGCCACTAATAAATATTTGGTTAGTTTACGATAATGATTTTATAATTGTCCTTTATTAACTCTGATAAATAAGTTACCCCATAAGTGTTGGTAGTACAGTAGTAACCTGGTACAAGAAGTTATATTATTGTATGTAACTGTTCCTATGCTTAACCCCTTTAGTACCAGCGACGGCGTCTCTTATGTAATACTATGTAACGTTAAACCCCAGCGACACAATAGTTGCGTTCGCAATAGTATGGGAACTGCTTTAGTATCCCACGCAAATGGTTGGAAACCCTCCAAGTCCAGCCGCGTGCATGTGGGAGCGCGCGGGAGAGATTATCCAATATTTTGCCTACCCATTTCCCCATGTTAATTGCGACTTTCTGCCACCCCTCAGGAACCCTAAATGACCTAGGTGAGTGTTTTTTTTTTTTTTTTTTTTCCTGCTTTACTAACCCATCCCATGTGTTTTCAGGAAAAAATAAAAAAAAAATTACAACCTGATGGTCCCACGTTGTACATTTATTATAAGTCAGTTGGTGCTCAATGGGTTAACTTTAATTTGTGTGTATGAAGGCGACAAAAGGTAAAGCTGCCTATAACAAGTGTCTCCCCCAAAGTTGAAGTAGTGATAGTCGCTGTATTGGAAAGAAGTATGGTGTGCTAGTTTACTTTAGTGAAATTAATAGAAGCAGGTGTTTGTGTAAGCCAGCTGGATTACTCTGTGTAAGTGAGACAAATACAGAAACAGTGAGGGAAGCCAGACAAATGAAACAGGAGTTCCAGCAACTCCTTATCACACGCCTAAGAGGCCTCCCCTGGGTAGTGCCCTGTTTGTTTGTGTCTACCAAGCTTTCTAGTGTCTGTATGTGATGTTAGTCTGTCTGTATGTGATGTCAGTCTGTCTGTCTGTCTCTTTTTTTTTTTTTTTTTTTTTTTTTTTTTTTCCCAACTTACTTCCTCTCGGGCATAGGCTGAGAGCCTTAACATTCACCGCTTTACAATGAACAGTGAAGCCCGTGAGGTCTTGTTCCAGTCTAGGGAGTGAGACATGTGAAGCACGTAGAGTACAACGAGCACCTGCCATCTTGCCTTCACATGAGGCACGGTGCTCACTCATGGCCCGAAACGACCCCATCTCTGAAGCCATCTCGTTCCCGTGCTTCACTGTCTCACCCTCTACACTCGGACTCTCACACTTACACACACACAACGCCACCTGTTGAGCAGATAACTCACCAGGCATTGCACCCCTATAGCATATTTTGAATATGGGAATATTCATACAGTGCTATTTAATCAGGGAACAATGAGGGTATTTTATTGACGTTTCGGTGGGCTTTGTGGTAATGCACTGATACTAGGTACAGCACAAATTCCATCCCAATAATATCTTCCCATTGATACATCGGGATTTGAACCCGGGACCTTTGGATTACCAGGCCAGTGGCAAGACCACTCCACCACACCTCCACATATCAGTCTGTATGTGATATCAGTCTGTCTGTCTGTATGTGATATCAGTCAGTCTGTCTGTATGTGATATCAGTCTGTCTGTCTGTATGTGATATCAGTCAGTCTGTCTGTATGTGATATCAGTCAGTCTGTCTGTATGTGATATCAGTCAGACTGTCTGTATGTGATATCAGTCAGTCTGTCTGTATGTGATATCAGTCTGTCTGTCTGTATGTGATATCAGTTTGTCTGTCTGTATGTGATATCAGTCTGTCTGTCTGTATGTGATATCAGTCTGTCTGTCTGTATGTGATATCAGTCAGTCTGTCTGTATGTGATATCAGTCTGTCTGTATGGATGTGATATCAGTCTGTGTGTCTGTATGTGATATCAGTCTGTCTGTATGTGATATCAGTCTGTCTGTATGTGATATCAGTCTGTCTGTCTGTATGTGATATCAGTCTGTCTGTCTGTATGTGATATCAGTCTGTCTGTCTGTATGTGATATCAGTCTGTGTGTCTGTATGTGATATCAGTCTGTGTGTCTGTATGTGATATCAGTCTGTGTGTCTGTATGTGATATTAGTCTGTGTCTGTATGTGATATCAGTCTGTGTGTCTGTATGTGATATCAGTCTGTCTGTATGTATGTGATATCAGTCTGTCTGTCTGTATGTGATATCAGTCTGTCTGTTGTGACGCACCCAGTGCGTGGCAACGCTACCTGATTGTACTCCTTGGTACTCCACTGTACCGCCACGGTGCGGTACCGTGTACCGCTGTACCGTGCTGGCTGCTTATATTGAGTGTGACAACGTATAACTATGTTCTTTGTATCTCTGCAAAGGTCTCGTCATGTGCTAACCAGTGGTGGGTTTTGTTTTAAGCCATGTCGAGACCTTCCATTTAATATGTAGTATCAATAGAGAAGTTGATAGATAAGACAATAGGAATTCAGAGAGAGAGAGTGAGTTAGACTTCAGAGCGAGAGGGTAGCAATGCGCCACGCTGCCGGGGGGGGTGGTTGCCAGACGTATGGACCGGTTGGCAGCCCTGCGCTTATAGCTAGGTGCGACAGGGTTGGTAGTCCATTGCCGCCTGCCTATGCTGCCTGGGCTGCCCATGTTGTCGTGCTGCACATTGCCTGGAGGCTCGCTGTGTGTTCCATGATCAGGTTGCCTAGAACCTTTGAGATTCTAACATCCCTTGCCCTCTCTCCCAATTTCTCACGGTTGCACTCTTTCTCTCTGACGACATTACTCTCATTTCATTCTTCTCTCTATTTAAATGCATAACCTTCCCTTGAGGTCCTAAAGGAGTTTCAGCACTCACCTCTCGTATTACTCTTAGGACAAGCATATATTTACATGTATTAGATTTAAGGGGTTAATGTGAACAGCGATCTTCTTGATGAGGATAGTTGGTGAACGTTCTACATGTTCACGAGTTATATGCCCAGCTCATCATCCAATTTGTGACTAGACTAGTGCCATGTGTAAGAGCCCGACCATGCCCAGGAGTTGTCTGTAGAGGGGCGAGGACTTAGCCTTGATTTGCCTACCGAGCCAGGAGCGAGTGCAGTACCAGAGACTACAGCTCGCTCGTAGTGCCGGTATAGTAGAGTAACGTAATTTATCTGTCCTTGTGTTCTCTGCAGTCTTTTCCTGGGTTCTCGCTTTCGGTGCTGGGACTCGTTGTTCCTGTGACTTGGCCTGCTAGCTAGAACACATGGGGATGATGAGTGGGTGATATCTTTATTTTACTATGCATTGCAGCTCTCTTTAAGTTTATGTATATAACACTTTACAATACACATTACTCACACACAAGACAACACTATCAATACTTTCATGTATCAATTAACTGCACTGTCGTTTTGCTGCTGTGTCCGGAGTTCTGTTGCGTAGGGCGCATACGGACTCAGAGGGGAGACAGAGTGAGAGAAGCGAAGTAGCCTATGCGGTAGTAGGCTACCGGCGCAGTACTGTTGCCTGCAACCTTTTAGTTATTCCAAGTATAGATTCATTCTTATAATAAGTGACTACTATTTATGTTCCTTCCATGTGTATTATTAGGTATCTACTGGATCATGAACATCTTGTATGCTACATGCTAGTGCATGTTAGTAGGGGACAGTTATTCTAGTGCACGCGCTTTCAAGTAGGCGTGTACATTTGTCATTTAGCATTTCACTGTCATACCTTTAGCCTGCTTCTATTCTACATTATTAGAGGCTTAATATTAACGTAGTTTCTTAAGTATTGCATTTCTTTAGTAATAACGTAACCTATAAATGTCTGAGGGAGTTTAGCCTTATAGACTACCCCTGTTGTACACTTTCGCCGAGTTAAGGTACCTCGTTACCATAGACGATAACTCTGTAGGGCGTTGGTGCTTTTGTTGTCTGGAGCATATAGTATTTGGGACTGGAATCGAGCGTGTCGTTGTCACATAAGCCATTTCTGTCCTACGATCAAGAATCCCGAATATGTATTGCCGATCCAGCCGTAACAAAATGGCGACCTTGCACAAGATTCAGTAGTATCCTATCACATGTTTTTTTGGAGAACTATTCTATGCTACCTAGTAGAGCTGGCTAGAATTTTCTTGCATATTGGAGGAATTTTTATTGTGTCATTATTGTATTGGTGGACTTGCAGATTGTTTCGTTGGGGGTGTCTAGAGTAGAGTCATTCAAGCATCTTTAACATTTTGTGAGTCGAGACTGCAATTAGTAATAAGCACTTTTTTTTTTTATGAACAGCAATTGTATAACCGGCACTATGTCTAATGACTCATCATTTACGGGGGAGGATAACACGGTACAGCCTAGTAACCAGCAAGTACAACAGATGTTTAGGGAGGGGAGTGTTATAAGTGGAGAGAGGGATGCCCGGGCATTTTTGCAGACACCTTTGACCGAACAGCGCCTGCAGGCTATTGATTGTTACGGTCTTCGCTGTTTAGCCACGGTTTTGGGGCGGGACTGTCCTGACAGTTGGCCCAAGAAGAATTTGGTGGCATGTTTGTTGGGTGATGGCGATGGGGCGGTGGGTGGAGTGGGGTCTTGGGGGGTTCCCTCCAAGCCTCCATTCCACTCTACCCCTGAGCTGGGCCCTCAGCCAGCGAGTCTTAGCACGATGCAGCAGGAGGGTTCTCAATGGCAAGCTGGCTTACCCGTAAACACGTCTCGGTGTGGATCCCCCATTTTGTGCTCTCCCCCCCCAGGCCTGTCTCCTGAGATGTTATTTCAGCTAGAACTAGCTAAGTTTAAGCTGCAGGAGACTCAGATAAAACATGGCTAGTATAGAACGGATTAAGCTGCAGGAGACTCAGATACAACAGGCTAGTATAGAACGCATAGAGGTTGCTAGAATCCAAGCCAATCAGGATGCAACCAGGTACCAGGCTGAAATGGATGTCGAGAAGTCTAGAGTAGAGACCACGGGGCGTCATCTCGGTGGTGGGCACCGGGTTACAGACTCACTTTCGCATTTAATTAAGTTAGTACCCGCATTTGATGAGACAGCAGTGACTGAGTTTTTTGCTCGTTTCGAAAAGAAGTGTCGTGAGTATGACTGGCCGGAGGTTAAATGGGCAGCATTAGTTTCATCACGTCTAGTGGGTAAGGGGTTGAAAGCCTACGATGCACTGTCACTGGACGAGAGTGTAGTGTATGGACTGGTGAAGGAGGCTGTGCTCCGGGCCTACGAACTGCAACCCGAAACTTATAGATTGAAGTTCCGTGGCGTGAATAAGAAGAGCGACGTCAGTTTTATGGAGCACGCACGGGACTTAACAGATGCAGGTAATAACTGGTTTCGGTCCGAGCACGCAGAGTCGGCTGAGGAAATTAAGCAACTTTTCTATCTGGAACAGTTTTACAAATGTACTGGAACCGATCTAACGCTGAACATTAAGGAAAAATGTCCCAAGACAGTAGAGGAGGCTGCCAAGATGGCAGACTTCAGATTATCATTGATTCGTGGTTGCGGTGCCGCTCAGAGGGCTGAGTCAGGGCAGAAGGGGCGCTATACCCCACCCACCAGAGTTTTCGATAATAACAAATCCTATGACACACATAACCACACTAAATGCATTGCACCTAATAACACCTACAAACACAAGCCTCTCCCGTTTACTAAAGGTCAGGCCCCTTCTTCGCCCGCACAAGGGAAGAAGCCCATTGGGGATGTGAAATGTTACAAATGTCAGAAGCTAGGCCATTATTCACGTGAGTGCCCTAGTAACACTCCCGCTAAGCCGGTGTCATTGGTTCACGGTATCGGTGTGTCTCTGAAGGCTGCAGCAACTGCCCGGGGTAGATTGTCAGCAGCTGAGGCACACGCGGTAAAGAAGCGTACGGAAGGCTCGACACCTGTCCGGGACACTTTCTGTAGCCATCGGGGGCACGGGTTTGTGAGCTGGGGGAGTGAACTACGGAGGGTTGACTTGCTGAGGGATACGGGGGCTTCGCAAACTTTGTTGAGGAACTTCACAGGGAAACCGATAAATGCGGCCAGAGTTGTTGTGGTGCAGGGTATAAATGCTACGAGGTCATACCCACTTGTGAGGTTGGAGTTGAGAGTGGGAGAGGTGTGCAGGGAGCTGGATGTAGGGATCGTTGAGTGTTTGCCAGTTGAGGGCGTCGACCTTCTTCTCGGCAACGACTTTGCGGTGCCCACTTCCGGGATTCCACCCTTAGTCGTTGCCGAGAGGGCGGCCGACATGGATGGTGAGAATCGGGAATGGGTTGGGAGGTGCCAACAGGATGAGATGGCCTGTGTGGTAACCCGATCTCGCTCTGCGGCTCCTGCACAGCCTAGCACTCAACCTCGGGGACAGTGGAGGAAGGATCAGGAGAAGGTTGCTAAGGGCAGGAAAAGGGACATTGATTCTGCTGCACTTCTCGGTGATTCGGTACTTGGACCTATAATAAACACGGGAGTTGACTCTGGCCCAGATATGGTGTGTAACAAGGCAGAGTTGGGTAAGACTTCGCGTGAGGCAAGAGCTGTAGCGAGAGCCACTAAGGCAGTAGAGCCTACTAGCCGGGGTAATGTCTTATTACAAAACCATCTTGATGCATTGACGCCCAGGGACATTAGTGAGCAGCAGCTGCAAGACGCTAGCCTAGCTCGTTATAGCAATGGTGCCATAGAGTTGGAGGAAGATGGGGATGCGAAGCCGGGAGATTTCTTTAGGCTCAACAGGATATTGTACCGCAGATTTCTAGACCCCAAATCGAAGTGGGAGGGCGGTGCGAGGGTAGTAGACCAGGTGGTTGTTCCAAATAAGTATAGAGAGTCCTTATTGTGTCTGGCGCATGATGTGCCGGTGGCGGGTCATTTGGGGGTAACAAAAACATTGGCGGCATTGGGCAGGTTTTTCTGGTGGCCTGGGGTCAAGGCTGATGTCTGTGCATGGGTGGCTGGGTGTGCGACCTGCCAGACAACGGGGAAGCCTAACCAGACAATCCCGAAGGCACCTTTGTTTCCCATACCTGTCACCGGGCCTCCGTTCAGCAAAGTTGTAGTAGATTTGGTTGGCCCTTTCCCGCCTACTAGTAGTGGCAATAAATTCCTGTTGACAATCATGGATGTGGCTACGAGATACCCGGACGCATACCCCATGAGAAACGGCTCGGCAAAGGCAGTTGTTAAAAACTTATTATTGTTCTGTTCCCGTTATGGATTTCCACGTGAGGTGCAGTCAGACCAGGGGAGCAATTTTACATCCAAATTGTTCAAGCAAACCCTTCAGTTGCACGGTATATGTTCTGTAGTGTCGTCAGCCTACCATCCCGAGAGTCAGGGAGTCTTGGAGCGGTGGCACTCGACCCTGAAGAGTATGCTACGCTGTTACTGTGCAGAACATGACACTGATTGGGATTTGGGTCTGCCGTATGTTCTGTTCGCTGCACGTGAAGTCCCAGGAGAGAGCCTGGGGTTCAGTCCAAATCAACTAGTCTTTGGCCATAATGTGAGAGGACCTTTAAGTATGGTGAAAGAGATCTGGGAGGGCGAAGAGAAGCCGGGGTCTGTACTTAAATATATCCTTGAGAGCCGGGAGAGACTTATAGGTTGCATGGCAGCGGCAGGTAATAACTTGGTTAATGCACAGGCGGTCATGAAGCACCAGTATGACGCCAAGGTGAAGCTTCGGGAGTTTTCGGTGGGTCAGGAGGTAATGTTGCTTTTACCTTTGCCTGGACACCCCCTTTCTGCCAAGTTCATTGGGCCGTATGTGGTGGCTAAGAAACTGTCCGACCTTGATTATCTCGTTGCAACACCTGACCGTAGAAAAAAACATCAGTTATGTCATGTTAACCTCATGAAAGAGTATGTGAGACGCCCCTCAGAGCCTCTCACTGTCCCTGTGCTGGCCTGCAGCGGCCAGGGTGGAGAAGGAGGTGGGGACAGTCATGCTGCTGAGGAGGATAGCTGGGACTGTGTCATTTCCGCGGAACAGTGGGCGGGGAATACTGAACAAGAGGCTAGGCAAGCTGTAAGTCACCTGCCTGAGCACCAGGGTGCTGCTGTCCTAGGCCTGTTCAGGTCATACCCCTCTGTTTTCGCCGAACACCCAGGTCTCACTACTCAGGTAACGCACGACGTGGACGTCGGTGATAATGTGCCCTTCAAGTCAGTGCCCTACCGTGTGCCCCCGGTAAAGTTGCCAGCTTTACGGGAGGAGTTAAAGTACATGGTTGAGAGAGGGATGATCACTGAAGGTTATGTGAAGTGGACATCACCCGTCACGTTGCAGCCAAAACCTGACGGCAAGGTGCGGTTCTGCATAGATTTTCGTAGGCTAAATGGCTTGACCACTACCAACCCTTACCCTTTGCCTCGAGTTGACGACAGCGTGGACAAGATAGGGAATGCAAAGTACCTTACTAAAATTGATCTTGTAAAAGGCTACTGGCAAGTACCCCTGTCGGACCGAGCTAAGCAAGTTTGTGGTTTTGTGGTAGATGGCAAGACCTACCAATGTAACGTAATGCCTTATGGGCTTAAGAACGCACCTGCCACGTTTCAGAACCTGATGAACGATATTTGTGACGAAATCCCTAACTGCACGGTCTACCTTGATGACGTAATAGTGTATGATGACAATTTTGAAAATCACCTAAGGCACTTAGAGACCCTGTTTGGGAAGTTGCACGATGCTGGGCTGGTGGTGAACCTGAGGAAGTGCGAGTTTGTAAAGGCTACTGTGCAGTATCTTGGCTTCGTGGTCGGGTTAGGCCGGGTGTGCCCCCCCCTGAGCAAGATACAGGCTATCAATATGTTTCCCAGGCCCACCACTAAGCGCCAGGTCATGCGGTTCCTAGGTATGATAGGCTATTATAGGCGCTTCATCCGGGGATACTCTACTGTCTTAGCACCGTTAACTGATCTACTGTCGAAGTCAGTGAAGTTCTGTTGGGCTGCGGAGTGTCAGAGGGCTTTCGACCTAGTCAAGCACCTGCTGTGTACACATCCGATTTTGAGAGCCCCAGACTTCTCCAGGAGTTTTCAGCTGGCGACTGATGCCAGCGGTGTGGGTGCCGGGGCAGTGTTACTGCAGACTGATTCCGAGGGCTTGGAACACCCAGTGAGCTTCTTTTCTCGCAAGTTTAATTCGGCACAAAGGAATTACTCGACTATAGAGAAGGAGCTTCTTGCTATCGTTTTGTCGCTCAAACATTTCGAAGTTTATGTTCCAGCCTACGGCCCGGTAGTGACGATTTATACGGACCATCATCCCTTGAAATTCCTAAATCAGTTTCACAATCGGAATATGCGGTTGACCAGGTGGTCCCTAATGCTCCAAGAGTATAATCTCAACATTCAGCATATTGCCGGGAGTGAGAACGTGATAGCAGATTGTCTATCAAGGGTTGATGATCCAGGATAGTCGTGCACGGTGTGTGGGTTGAGCAGGAGTAAAATTAGGCTATCATAACGCCGTCCAAAAAGATTATAAAACAATAAAATAAACGAGAATTTTTTTTTTTAGTTTTGTAAGTCTTTATTGTTGTAGCATGATGCATGCGATATTGTGTTTTATGTATAATTCACACTTCAGTTGTTGTGCACCTTTTGCAATTAGTGGCAGCTAAGGGTAGCAGGTCGGTTGGTTGCCTGTCAGATTTTGATAATGCTTCTAAGGTCGATTATCTAAAATCTTGGGGGGGCTGTGACGCACCCAGTGCGTGGCAACGCTACCTGATTGTACTCCTTGGTACTCCACTGTACCGCCACGGTGCGGTACCGTGTACCGCTGTACCGTGCTGGCTGCTTATATTGAGTGTGACAACGTATAACTATGTTCTTTGTATCTCTGCAAAGGTCTCGTCATGTGCTAACCAGTGGTGGGTTTTGTTTTAAGCCATGTCGAGACCTTCCATTTAATATGTAGTATCAATAGAGAAGTTGATAGATAAGACAATAGGAATTCAGAGAGAGAGAGTGAGTTAGACTTCAGAGCGAGAGGGTAGCAATGCGCCACGCTGCCGGGGGGGTGGTTGCCAGACGTATGGACCGGTTGGCAGCCCTGCGCTTATAGCTAGGTGCGACAGGGTTGGTAGTCCATTGCCGCCTGCCTATGCTGCCTGGGCTGCCCATGTTGTCGTGCTGCACATTGCCTGGAGGCTCGCTGTGTGTTCCATGATCAGGTTGCCTAGAACCTTTGAGATTCTAACATCCCTTGCCCTCTCTCCCAATTTCTCACGGTTGCACTCTTTCTCTCTGACGACATTACTCTCATTTCATTCTTCTCTCTATTTAAATGCATAACCTTCCCTTGAGGTCCTAAAGGAGTTTCAGCACTCACCTCTCGTATTACTCTTAGGACAAGCATATATTTACATGTATTAGATTTAAGGGGTTAATGTGAACAGCGATCTTCTTGATGAGGATAGTTGGTGAACGTTCTACATGTTCACGAGTTATATGCCCAGCTCATCATCCAATTTGTGACTAGACTAGTGCCATGTGTAAGAGCCCGACCATGCCCAGGAGTTGTCTGTAGAGGGGCGAGGACTTAGCCTTGATTTGCCTACCGAGCCAGGAGCGAGTGCAGTACCAGAGACTACAGCTCGCTCGTAGTGCCGGTATAGTAGAGTAACGTAATTTATCTGTCCTTGTGTTCTCTGCAGTCTTTTCCTGGGTTCTCGCTTTCGGTGCTGGGACTCGTTGTTCCTGTGACTTGGCCTGCTAGCTAGAACACATGGGGATGATGAGTGGGTGATATCTTTATTTTACTATGCATTGCAGCTCTCTTTAAGTTTATGTATATAACACTTTACAATACACATTACTCACACACAAGACAACACTATTAATACTTTCATGTATCAATTAACTGCACTGTCGTTTTGCTGCTGTGTCCGGAGTTCTGTTGCGTAGGGCGCATACGGACTCAGAGGGGAGACAGAGTGAGAGAAGCGAAGTAGCCTATGCGGTAGTAGGCTACCGGCGCAGTACTGTTGCCTGCAACCTTTTAGTTATTCCAAGTATAGATTCATTCTTATAATAAGTGACTACTATTTATGTTCCTTCCATGTGTATTATTAGGTATCTACTGGATCATGAACATCTTGTATGCTACATGCTAGTGCATGTTAGTAGGGGACAGTTATTCTAGTGCACGCGCTTTCAAGTAGGCGTGTACATTTGTCATTTAGCATTTCACTGTCATACCTTTAGCCTGCTTCTATTCTACATTATTAGAGGCTTAATATTAACGTAGTTTCTTAAGTATTGCATTTCTTTAGTAATAACGTAACCTATAAATGTCTGAGGGAGTTTAGCCTCATAGCCTACCCCTGTTGTACACTTTCGCCGAGTTAAGGTACCTCGTTACCATAGACGATAACTCTGTAGGGCGTTGGTGCTTTTGTTGTCTGGAGCATATAGTATTTGGGACTGGAATCGAGCGTGTCGTTGTCACATAAGCCATTTCTGTCCTACGATCAAGAATCCCGAATATGTATTGCCGATCCAGCCGTAACACTGTCTGTATGTGATATCAGTCTGTCTGTCTGTATGTGATATCAGTCTGTCTGTCTGTATGTGATATCAGTCTGTCTGACTGTATGTGATATCAGTCTGTCTGTATGTGATATCTGTCTGTATGTGATATCAGTCTGTCTGTCTGTATGTGATATCAGTCTGTCTGTATGTGATATCAGTCTGTCTGTCTGTATGTGATATCAGTCTGTCTGTCTGTATGTGATATCAGTCTGTCTGTATGTGATATCAGTCTGTGTGTCTATATGTGATATCAGTCTGTGTGTCTGTATGTGATATCAGTCTGTCTGTATGTATGTGATATCAGTCTGTCTGTCTGTATGTGATATCAGTCTGTCTGTCTGTATGTGATATCAGTCTGTCTGTCTGTATGTGATATCAGTCTGTATGTCTGTATGTGATATCAGTCTGTCTGTCTGTATGTGATATCAGGCATCTGTCTGTATGTGATATCAGTCAGTCTGTATGTGATATCAGTCTGTCTGTATGTGATATCAGTCTGTCTGTATGTGATATCAGTCTGTCTGTATGTGATATCAGTCTGTCTGTATGGATGTGATATCAGTCTGTGTGTCTGTATGTGATATCAGTCTGTCTGTCTGTATGTGATATCAGTCTGTCTGTATGTGATATCAGTCTGTCTGTATGTGATATCAGTCTGTGTGTCTGTATGTGATATCAGTCTGTGTGTCTGTATGTGATATCAGTCTGTGTGTCTGTATGTGATATCAGTATGTGTGTCTGTATGTGATATCAGTATGTGTGTCTGTATGTGATATCAGTCTGTCTGTATGTATGTGATATCAGTCTGTCTGTCTGTATGTGATATCAGTCTGTCTGTCTGTATGTGATATCAGTCTGTCTGTCTGTATGTGATATCAGTCTGTTTGTATGTGATATCAGTCTGTCTGACTATGTGATATCAGTCTGTCTGTATGTGATATCTGTCTGTATGTGATATCAGTCTGTCTGTCTGTATGTGATATCAGTCTGTCTGTATGTGATATCAGTCTGTCTGTATGTGATATCAGTCTGTGTGTCTGTATGTGATATCAGTCTGTGTGTCTGTATGTGATATCAGTCTGTCTGTATGTATGTGATATCAGTCTGTCTGTCTGTATGTGATATCAGTCTGTCTGTCTGTATGTGATATCAGTCTGTCTGTCTGTAGGTGATATCAGTCTGTCTGACTGTATGTGATATCAGTCTGTCTGTCTGTATGTGATATCAGTCTGTCTGTCTGTATGTGATATCAGTCTGTCTGTATGTGATATCAGTCTGTCTGTCTGTATGTGATATCAGTCTGTCTGACTGTATGTGATATCAGTCTGTCTGTCTGTATGTGATATCAGTCTGTCTGTCTGTATGTGATATCAGTCTGTCTGACTGTCTGTATGTTATGTCAGTCTGTCTGTTTGTATGTGATATGAGTCTGTCTGACTGTCTGTATGTTATGTCAGTCTGTCTGTATGTTATGTCAGTCTGTCTGTATGTGATGTCTGTCTGTCTCCACCAAGATAGTGCAATAATCATCCATCCCACTGTCACCACCACCAACACAATACTCCCATGTGTGTCTTAAGGGAGACAGACCGTTTTTCGGGACCCCTTTCCCCCTATTGTTTAGCCCCACTAGTTTTGAGATTTTAAGACGTTGTTTCCATTAGTTTGGGGATTTTATGACGTTTCACCCCATTTCTTTGTCAATATTAGGACCCTTCGTGCCATTTAGGTGTCGATTTTTTCCTGGCGAGCGATAGCGAGCCTGTAATTTTAGGAGGTATCGGCCTACGGCTGGGACATTTTTCTACCGAAAAATGGACAAATCTATCTTGATTTGTTTTTCTTTTCTAAGCTTGATGGAGGTCTAGGGAAGACACTAAACAAATATATGAATAAATAAATTAATAGACCAAACAAACAGCCACTCTCTCTCTCAACACCGAGGGATGACTTTTTCAGCCAGGGCTGGGGCACAGGAATAATAAATATTCTAAAGAAAATATATCGACGTGAAGTACTGAAAATATAGCTGAACAGAATATGTCAGTGTAGAACCTGAGAGAGTGAGAGAGTGAGAGAGAGAGAGAGAGAGAGAGAGAGATAATATAATTATATGAGCTTGTGTAGACTAAGTAATTATGAGAGTAAGCTACATAAACGGTGCATAACTAAAACTGGTGTCACATTTAAAACATTTCGGCTACCTAAACTAATCTACCATCAGTCTAGTTCCGATACCAGTGCAAAATATTCCAGAAATGTTGCCAGAAAAATGTTAATCATCGAAAGTTGACTATTAAAGCTCTCGTGTGATACCGGCTTTACCCAGAGTATGTATGTCAGTGTGTAACCTATTAGTGTACATTATATATGTGAGTGTTACTGAGAGATGTATGTATTATACTCAGGCACATACGCCATAGCTGGGGGTGGCCGACTCGAGACAAAGCCCGAGCAGGACAAGACAACACAACACAACAATTACACTCCCCCCAACCCACCCCCCAAAAAAAATAAAAAACAGATCAGTTATTTCAACGTTTGTGAAGAAACACCATACTTTTTGTAAACTATTAGGAAACAAAACTATAGTCGGTTTCTTTTCCACTGACGGTAAATTGCATCCCTTAGCAGCTACGTTCTCGATATTTAATGGAAAAATATGAAAGGACTATGTTTCTGCATCATATTAAGACCAAGTATATACAATTAACACCATATTTCACTACAAAATCTTCAAAACAACGGAGAAATCGTGATGGAAACTTTGCAATTTACCGTCAGTTGAAAATAAAGAGACTATAGTTGAAAGTGTTATATATAAATTTATATCAATGCTGTACTTTCTGTAAGATAGTAAGACTGAAAACAGCTACATACTTGTTACTTAAAGTTGTGTCTGTGTCCTCTACTGCCGCTGATGAGCGAGTCGCCCCACTCTGACGAAGAACATGTTGAGGACATTCTTGACTGTCTACTGTGGTCTTCGTTCTGTCTTCTGGTTTATCCGACGGTAACATACTGACACACACTCCTGTGGAAGAATTGTTAACATTAACCCGGGAACTGCGGGGAGACTCTTAAGAGTTCCCCCGGCGGACTGCGGGAAGACTCTTGAGAGTAAGTAAAATAAAAAATCAACTTTTGACATCGAAAACAAATTATTTTTTTTATTTTTATTTTTTTATTTTTTTATTTTTTTTTGGCCCCTGGGCCATGCAAAATCTCAGTCCTCTACCTCCCCTCCTTCCCCACTTTCCTCCTCTCCTTCAGTTATCACCTATTTTCCCTATTATTCCCTTATTCTGAGGTATATTTTTGTGCTAACATTAGCGAGTTGCAAGCAGGGTGTTGTCATCACTGATGGCAAGCGAGTGCAAGAGAGAGAGTGAGAGTATCGATCGACTGTGTCTCAGTGGCCTTGGGGGAAATTGGCGGGAAAGCAGTTTGCCTCACCCATACATTATACAACTCGCGGGCTATATCTCCGATTTTGACCATCCAAACGCTGTTTTCACTCGTTTTATTGTTGTTTCAGGTTAATACCTTTATAATCAACCCATAATAGGCGCATATGGATAATTATTAATGCTATTAATGGTACAATGAATATTTTAGTGACGGAAACACCTCAAATACGTCAGCACAGGGGGACGTTTTCAATTACCCCCATGCGCACTTGTTAGGTTAAGGGGGGATGGTTCACTTTTTGGTCGATTTCTTTTTTTCTTTTTTTCATTTATTTATTGTTTTCCTAATGTCCTCCAACTTAAGAAAAAAAAAAAAAAAAAAAAAAAAAAAAAAAAAAATGGGGGATTGAGCCTGAGTATATGCATATATAATGTATACATACATAATATAGTTTCCTCCATAGACCTCCATCAAGCTGTATAAAACACCCCCTAGACTGCTCTTCAAGATAAATTTGTACATTTTTACCGAAGGCCGATGACTCTTAAAATTACAGGCTCGCTCTCGCTCGCCAAGAAAAAATTGTCACCTAAATGGCACGAAAGGTCTTAATATTGACAAAGAAAGGGGGTGTAAAGTCTTAAAATCGTCAAAATAATGGCCAAATGTCATAAAATCTCATAAGAATAATAACAAACATATGTGGTTATTCCCTTACCTATAGTCTGTATACGGTACAGTACTTTTATCTGTCGGTAAATTGCCATATCTTTAGCTTAACCCCCTCCGACTCATATGACGCGATCGCATCAATAATAAGTTATATGACACTCTAGCGTCATTTTGGCCTCAGTAAGTTAGGTAAGTTAGATCAGAATCTGTCGATTGGTGGCAACCCCAAATTTCTCCGACTCCTAACGGTCCCTCAGTGTGATTTTGACTGTTGTGGGAAAAATACCGGGCGGTCCGCCTCCTCGTCAGTAAGTTAACTATTCCTGTCTGAGGGGGTTAATTACTCAGCTATTACGAAGATTATGGAGCTGCATAGGTTGTTAATTATGAGAACTTGGCAATTAACCACTTGCGAGTTTCAGGCTATACAGAAGTTGGAGCCGTAAACATCGATGTTAAACAGAAATGCAATAGTAATGTAGGTTTTTGATCGATAAAAAGTAAATTGAATTGAGTTTTAAATGTTTATAAATGTAGTACAGTAGTATTTAAATGTTTATAAATGTAGTACAGCAGTATTTAAATGTTTATAAATGTAGTACAGCAGTATTTAAATGTTTATAAATGTAGTACAGCAGTATTTAAATGTTTATAAATGTAGTACAGCAGTATTTAAATGTTTATAAATGTAGTACAGCAGTATTTAAATGTTTATAAATGTAGTACAGCAGTATTTAAATGTTTATAAATGTAGTACAGCAGTATTTTAGTTGTTAATTCTAGTAAATATCAATGTCTACCGTTCCAACTTCCTTATAGCCTGAAACCAGCAAGTGGTCAATTACACGATGCAGAGACATATTG
Source organism: Lithodes maja (assembly GCA_037953745.1). Classification (NCBI taxonomy): domain Eukaryota; kingdom Metazoa; phylum Arthropoda; class Malacostraca; order Decapoda; family Lithodidae; genus Lithodes; species Lithodes maja. The sequence continues at coordinate 25,441 of JBAKBP010020032.1, forward strand.
GTTTCATATTTGTTCAGTAAGTATCGAGAAACTAGTTGCTAAAGGTGGTGTCACACTAGCGCTTATTAGTTGCTAAAGGTGGTGTCACACGAGCGCTTATTAGTTGCTAAAGCTGGTGTCACACGAGCGCTAATTAGTTGCTAAAGGTGGTGTCACACGAGCGCTTATTAGTTGCTAAAGGTGATGTCACACGAGCGCTTATTAGTTGCTAAAGATGGTGTCACACGAGCGCTTATTAGTTGCTAAAGGTGGTGTCACACGAGCGCTTAATAGTTGCTAAAGGTGGTGTCACACGAGCACTTATTAGTTGCTAAAGGTGGTGTCACACGAGCGCTTATTAGTTGATAAAGGTGGTGTCACACGAGCGCTTATTAGTTGATAAAGGTGGTGTCACACGAGCACTTATTAGTTGCTAAAGGTGGTGTCACACGAGCGTTTATTAGTTGAAAAAGGTGGTGTCACACGAGCGCTTATTAGTTGCTAAAGGTGGTGTCACACGAGCGCTTATTAGTTGCTAAAGGTGGTGTCACACGAGCGCTTATTAGTTGCTAAAGGTGGTGTCACACGAGCGCTTATTAGTTGCTTTAGGTGGTGTCACACGAGCGCTTATTAGTTGCTTTAGGTGGTGTCACACGAGCGCTTATTAGTTGCTAAAGGTGGTGTCACACGAGCGCTTATTAGTTGCTAAAGCTGGTGTCACACGAGCGCTAATTAGTTGCTAAAGGTGGTATCACACGAGCGCTTATTAGTTGCTAAAGGTGATGTCACACGAGCGCTTATTAGTTGCTAAAGATGGTGTCACACGAGCGCTTATTAGTTGCTAAAGGTGGTGTCACACGAGCGCTTATTAGTTGCTAAAGGTGGTGTCACACGAGCACTTATTAGTTGCTAAAGGTGGTGTCACACGAGCGCTTATTAGTTGCTAAAGGTGGTGTCACACGAGCGCTTATTAGTTGCTAAAGGTGGTGTCACAAGAGCGCTTATTAGTTGCTAAAGGTGGTGTCACACGAGCGCTTATTAGTTGCTAAAGGTGGTCTCACACGAGCGCTTATTAGTTGTTAAAGGTGGTGTCACACGAGCGCTTATTAGTTGCTAAAGGTGGTGTCACACGAGCGCTTATTAGTTGCTAAAGGTGGTGTCACACGAGCGCTTATTAGTTGCTAAAGGTGGTGTCACACGAGCGCTTATTAGTTGCTAAAGGTAGTGTCACACGAGCGCTTATTAGTTGTTAAAGGTGGTGTCACACGAGCGCTTATTAGTTGCTAAAGGTGGTGTCACACGAGCGCTTATTAGTTGATAAAGGTGGTGTCACACGAGCTCTTATTAGTTGATAAAGGTGATGTCACACGAGCGCTTATTAGTTGCTAAAGGTGGTGTCACACGAGCGCTTATTAGTTGCTAAAGGTGGTGTCACACGAGCGCTTATTAGTTGCTAAAGGTGGTGTCACACGAGCGCTTATTAGTTGATAAAGGTGGTGTCACACGAGCGCTTATTAGTTGATAAAGGTGGTGTCACACGAGCGCTTATTAGTTGATAAAGGTGGTGTCACACGAGCGCTTATTAGTTGATAAAGGTGGTGTCACACGAGCGCTTATTAGTTGATAAAGGTGGTGTCACACGAGCACTTATTAGTTGCTAAAGGTGGTGTCACACGAGCGTTTATTAGTTGAAAAAGGTGGTGTCACACGAGCGCTTATTAGTTGCTAAAGGGGGTGTCACACGAGCGCTTATTAGTTGCTAAAGGTGGTGTCACACGAGCGCTTATTAGTTGCTAAAGGTGGTGTCACACGAGCGCTTATTAGTTGCTTTAGGTGGTGTCACACGAGCGCTTATTAGTTGCTTTAGGTGGTGTCACACGAGCGCTTATTAGTTGCTAAAGGTGGTGTCACACGAGCGCTTATTAGTTGCAAAAGGTGGTGTCACACGAGCGCTTATTAGTTGCTAAAGGTGGTGTCACACGAGCGCTTATTAGTTGCTAAAGGTGGTGTCACATGAGCGCTTATTAGTTGCTAAAGGTGGTGTCACACGAGCGCTTATTAGTTGCTAAAGGTGGTGTCACACGAGCGCTTATTAGTTGCTAAAGGTGGTGTCACACGAGCGCTTATTAGTTGATAAAGATGGTGTCACACGAGCGCTTATTAGTTGATAAAGATGGTGTCACACGAGCGCTTATTAGTTGATAAAGGAGGTGTCACACGAGCGCTTATTAGTTGCTAAAGGTGGTGTCACACGAGCGCTTATTAGTTGCTAAAGGTGGTGTCACACGAGCGCTTATTAGTTGCTAAAGGTGGTGTCACACGAGCGCTTATTAGTTGCTAAAGGTGGTGTCACACGAGCACTTATTAGTTGCTAAAGGTGGTGTCACACAAGCGCTTATTAGTTGCTAAAGGTGGTGTCACACGAGCGCTTATTAGTTGCTAAAGGTGGTGTCACACGAGCGCTTATTAGTTGCTAAAGGTGGTGTCACACGAGCGCTTATTAGTTGCTAAAGGTTGGGTCACACGAGCGCTTATTAGTTGCTAAAGGTGGCGTCACACGAGCGCTTATTAGTTACTAAAGGTGGTGTCACACGAGCGCTTATTAGTTGCTAAAGGTGGTGTCACACGAGCGCTTACTAGTTGATAAAGGTGGTGTCACACGAGCGCTTATTAGTTGCTAAAGGTGGTGTCACACGAGCGCTTATTAGTTCCTAAAGGTGGTGTCACACGAGCGCTTATTAGTTGCTAAAGGTGGTGTCACACGAGCGCTTATTAGTTGCTAAAGGTGGTGTCACACGAGCGCTTATTAGTTGCTAAAGGTGGTGTCACACGAGCGCTTATTAGTTGCTAAAGGTGGTGTCACACGAGCGCTTATTAGTTGCTAAAGGTGGTGTCACACGAGCGCTTATTAGTTGCTGAAGGTGGTGTCACACGAGCGCTTATTAGTTGCTGAAGGTGGTGTCACACGAGCGCTTATTAGTTGCTAAAGGTGGTGTCACACTAGCGCTTATTAGTTGCTAAAGGTGGTGTCACACGAGCGCTTATTAGTTGCTAAAGGTGGTGTCACACGAGCGCTTATTAGTTGCTAAAGGTGGTGTCACACGAGCGCTTATTAGTTGCTAAAGGTGGTGTCACACGAGCGCTTATTAGTTGCTAAAGGTGGTGTCACACGAGCGCTTATTAGTTGCTAAAGGTGGTGTCACACGAGCGCTTATTAGTTGCTAAAGGTGGTGTCACACGAGCGCTTATTAGTTGCTAAAGGTGGTGTCACACGAGCGCTTATTAGTTGCTAAAGGTGGTGTCACACGAGCGCTTATAAGTTGCTAAAGGTGGTGTCACACGAGCGCTTATTAGTTGCTAAAGGTGGTGTCACACGAGCGCTTATTAGTTGCTAAAGGTGGTGTCACACGAGCGCTTATTGGTTGCTAAAGGTGGTGTCACACGAGCGCTTATTAGTTGCTAAAGGTGGTGTCACACGAGAGCTTATTATTTGCTAAAGGTGGTGTCACACGAGCGCTTATTAGTTGCTAAAGGTGGTGTCACACGAGCGCTTATTAGTTGATAAAGGTGGTGTCACACGAGCGCTGATTAGTTGCTAAAGGTGGTGTCACACGAGCGCTTATTAGTTGCAAAAGGTGGTGTCACACGAGCGCTTATTAGTTGCTAAAGGTGGTGTCACACGAGCGCTTATTAGTTGCTAAAGGTGGTGTCACACGAGCGCTTATTAGTTGCTAAAGGTGGTGTCACACGAGCGCTTATTAGTTGATAAAGGTGGTGTCACACGAGCGTTTAATAGTTGATAAAGGTGGTGTCACACGAGCGCTTATTAGTTGATAAAGGTGGTGTCACACGAGCGCTTATTAGTTGCTAAAGGTGGTGTCACACGAGCGTTTATTAGTTGCTAAAGGTGGTGTCACACGAGCGCTTATTAGTTGCTAAAGCTGGTGTCACCCGAGCGCTTATTAGTTGATAAAGGTGGTGTCACACGAGCGCTTATTAGTTGATAAAGGTGGTGTCACACGAGCGCTTATTAGTTGCTAAAGGTGGTGTCACACAAGCGCTTATTAGTTGCTAAAGGTGGTGTCACACAAGCGCTTATTAGTTGCTAAAGGTGGTGTCACACGAGCGCTTATTAGTTGCTAAAGCTGGTGTCACACGAGCGCTTATTAGTTGCTAAAGGTGGTGTCACACAAGCGCTTATTAGTTGCTAAAGGTGGTGTCACACGAGCGCTTATTAGTTGCTAAAGGTGGTGTCACACGAGCACTTATTAGTTGCTAAAGGTGGTGTCATACGAGCGCTTATTAGTTGATAAAGGTGGTGTCACACGAGCGCTTATTAGTTGCTAAAGGTGGTGTCACACGAGCGCTTATTAGTTGCTAAAGGTGGTGTCACACGAGCGCTTATTAGTTGCTAAAGGTGGTGTCACACGAGCACTTATTAGTTGCTAAAGGTGGTGTCACACGAGCGCTTATTAGTTGCTAAAGGTGGTGTCACACAAGCGCTTATTAGTTGCTAAAGGTGGTGTCACACGAGCGCTTATTAGTTGCTAAAGGTGGTGTCACACGAGGGCTTATTAGTTGCTAAAGGTGGTGTCACACGAGCGCTTATTAGTTGATAAAGGTGGTGTCACACGAGCGCTTATTTGTTGATAAAGGTGGTGTCACACGAGCGCTTATTTGTTGCTAAAGGTGGTGTCACACGAGCGCTTATTAGTTACTAAAGGTGGTGTCACACGAACGCTTATTAGTTGCTAAAGGTGGTGTCACACGACCGCTTATTAGTTGATAAAGGTGGTGTCACACGAGCGCTTATTAGTTGATAAAGGTGGTGTCACACGAGCGCTTATTAGTTGCTAAAGGTGGTGTCACACGAGCGCTTATTAGTTGATAAAGGTGGTGTCACACGAGCGCTTATTAGTTGCTAAAGGTGGTGTCACACGAGCGCTTATTAGTTGCTAAAGGTGGTGTCACACGAGCACTTATTAGTTGATAAAGGTGGTGTCACACGAGCGCTTATTAGTTGATAAAGGTGGTGTCACACGAGCGCTTATTAGTTGCTAAAGGTGGTGTCACACGAGCACTTATTAGTTGGTAAAGGTGATGTCACACAAGCGCTTATTAGTTGCTAAAGGTGGTGTCACACGAGCGCTTATTAGTTGCTAAAGGTGGTGTCACACGAGCGCTTATTAGTTGCTAAAGGTGGTGTCACACGAGCGCTTATTAGTTGCTAAAGGTGGTGTCACACGAGCGCTTATTAGTTGCTAAAGGTGGTGTCACACGAGCGCTTATTAGTTGCTAAAGGTGGTGTCACACGAGTGCTTATTAGTTGCTAAAGGTGGTGTCACACGAGCGCTTATTAGTTGCTAATGGTGGTGTCAGACGAGCGCTTATTAGTTGATAAAGGTGGTGTCACACGAGCACTTATTAGTTGATAAAGGTGGTCTCACACGAGCGCTTATTAGTTGATAAAGGTGGTGTCACACGAGCGCTTATTAGTTGATAAAGGTGGTGTCACACGAGCGCTTATTAGTTGCTAAAGGCGGTGTCACACGAGCGCTTATTAGTTGCTAAAGGTGGTGTCACACGAGCGCTTATTAGTTGATAAAGGTGGTGTCACACGAGCGCTTATTAGTTGCTAAAGGTGGTGTCACACGAGCGCTTATTAGTTGCTAAAGGTGGTGTCACACGAGCGCTGATTAGTTGATAAAGGTGGTGTCACACGAGCGCTTATTAGTTGCTAAAGGTAGTGTCACACGAGCGCTTATTAGTTGATAAAGGTGGTGTCACACGAGCGCTTATTAGTTGCTAAAGGTGGTGTCACACGAGCGCTTATTCGGGCAATTTTCGATGAGCAAGTTTTTTCTCGTACCATGTTGGGGCTTTTTCGCATTGGATACGGAAACTAGATCAAAGGCGGATTATGTTAAGGGGAGGTTTTTAGTTAGTTCGCTAGACTTCCATCAAGCTTAACATTACAGCCCCTACACATCCTTTCAAGATAAATTTGTAAATTTTTCGCTAGAAAATGTCCCGGCCGAAGGCCGATTCCTCCTAAATTAATTACAGGCTCGCTATCGCTCGCCAGGAAAAAAATCGACAAGTAAATGGTACGAAAAGTCTTAAAATTGACAGAAATGGGGCAAAACTTCTTAAAATCGCCAAAATAATGGGGCGAACGTCTTAAGATATCAAGAGCAATGGGGCTAACCATGAGGGAGAAAGGGGTCAAGAAAAATATCCCGTCAAGTGGAAATCTCCCCTTAAGTAGTTTATTTCTTATGGAATTTACATATTCAAGCTGCCAAACAAGAATTGCTCGTAAAAATTGACGGAAAAATCGCTCAAGTGAGACCGCCTTAGCCCCTCCTGTACCAGTGACGTCTTATTCATTACATTTAGGGGAGGTGTGGTGGAGTGGTCTTGCCACTGGCCTGGTAATCCAAAGGTCCCGGGTTCAAATCCCGATGTATCAATGGGAAGATATTATTGGGATGGAATTTGTGCTGTACCTAGTATCAGTGCATTACCACAAGCCCACCGAAACGTCAATAAAATACCCTCATTGTTCCCTGATTAAATAGCACTGTATGAATATTCCCATATTCAAAATATGCTATAGGGGTGCAATGCCTGGTGAGTTATCTGCTCAACAGGTGGCGTTGTGTGTGTGTAAGTGTGAGAGTCCGAGTGTAGGGGGTGAGTCAGTGAAGCACGGGAACGAGGTGGCTTCAGAGATGGGGTCGTTTCGGGCCATGAGTGAGCACCGTGCCTCATGTGAAGGCAAGATGGCAGGTGCTCGTTGTACTCTACGTGCTTCACATGTCTCACTCCCTAGACTGGAACAAGACCTCACGGGCTTCACTGTTCATTGTAAAGCGGTGAATGTTAAGGCTCTCAGCCTATGCCCGAGAGGAAGTAAGTTGGAATATTAAAAATCTGGCTACTACTAGGCGATTATATTCAGTTTAGGAAGGACTTCTAGCTAACAAAACGCAACAGACTATCTCATTCAATCTTCTTACCTACCACAGATCCTTCCTAGGCTGCATAAATTCGTGAAATATAGCTTGAATATATGATAACACACTTCCCTGGTACTCAATGGGTTAAGGGGAGGTATTTAGTTTCTTCCCTAGAACTCCATCAAGCTTAAAATTACACCCCGTAGACCCCCTTTCAAGATAAATTTGCAAATTTTTCGGTAGAAAATTTCCCGGCCAAAGGCCGGTTCCTCTCAAATTACAGGCTCGCTATCGCTCGCCAGGAAAAAATCGACACCTAAATGGCACGACAGTTCTTAAAATTGACAGAAATGGGGTGAAAGTTTTTAAAATCGCCAAACTAATGGGGCGAACGTCTTAAAATCTCAAAAGCAATGGGGCTAAACATGGGAGAGAAAGGGGTCCAGAAAAAAATCCCTCAAGTGGAAATCCCCCCTTAAGTTAAGGGATTCAATTTACCGTCAGCTGGAAATAAACAAAGTATAGTTTAAACATAAGTATAAACAAAGTATAGTTTAAACATAAGTATAAACAAAGTATAGTTTAAACATAAGTATAAACAAAGTATAATTTAAACATAAGTATAAACAAAGTATAGTTTAAACATAAGTATAAACAAAGTATAGTTTAAACATAAGTATAAACAAAGTATAGTTTAAACATAAGTATAAACAAAGTATAGTTTAAACATAAGTATAAACAAAGTATAGTTTAAACATAAGTATAAACAAAGTATAGTTTAAACATAAGTATAAACAAAGTATAGTTTAAACATAAGTATAAACAAAGTATAGTTTAAACATAAGTATAAATAAAGTATAGTCTGGTGATGGGCTGGTCTATCAGAGTGAGAACTGAGCAATCTCTGCCATACCCATAGCTTACTCGGACTGTTCCTTTTACTTATATATTTTCTAGATCTCAAGTGACTGCGTCTCTTCCGTGGATTGACCTCCCAATCTACCAAGATTGGACGCCAAAGCGTCACATTTTTCCCTTGCCCCTCAACTTTCTCTTCATAATTGCTGAGGGGCACAGGGCCCTGGGTGGGGCTTTGGTTTCGCGGGCGTTTCCGCACCCTCCTCAGCTCCCCGCCATGGAGTGGCTTCGGTCACCCAGGCTTTATTGTGGTCGGCGGGTAGGGTTCTGTGGGGGCGCTCGGTTATGGCCTTGGCCTTGCTCGGGGCCTTGGGGCTGTTCGGCCAGGCAGCATGGGGAACAACAACAACAAAGTATAGTTTAAACATAAACTTTGTCATACTATTACATAATATTATTTTTTACAAAGAGTTTACCTGAATATATGTGTGTATATATATACTCAATCACATAACCCATAGCTAAGGGTGGCCGACTCGAGACAGAGCCTGGATAATAATTATATATTAAGTAACACACCGTTCTTAACATTAATCATCAATTACAAACCCCTATGCACTTGAATAAACTAATGAAAGCATATGGTCCTCCCGGGATTCGAACTCGGGACACCACACCCAGAACATAATCATCTAAACCATTACACCAATACAGTACAGTATAGGTAACTAATGATAAGGTCATAACAAAATTATGACCTCACCAATAACCAAATAATTATGTATCAATTTACTGCTTGCACCTACAGATCTCTCTCTCTCTCTCTCTCTGTTTGTGTGTTTAATCCTTCTAATCTCATTTCTCTTTATTTGTTTGTTATATTGTTGTTTTGTAATATCTCGCTCGTCTTCTCCCCTCTCCCTTCTTCACTTGTATATTTTGACTTTTACACTTAGCTCTCAATCCATCCATGGTCCGCTTACTAAAACCTTTTGTTTGTTTCTTACTTCACTATTATCTCTCTCTCTCTCTCTCTCTCTCTCTCTCTCTCTCTCTCTCTCTCGCTCTCTCTCTCTCTCTCTCTCTCTCTCTCACTGTATTTATAGAATGTCTCGATAAATGTACTCCAATAACGACAAAGGAGATAAAAAGGCCCTATGCCCCTTGGATAAACAACACCATTAAAACCGCAATAAGCGAAAGGAATAAGCTACAAGCTGCATTAAAACACTATAGACAAAACAGAGATCTAGAGTCAAAGTATAAAACTGAGAAAAAACGAGTAAAATGTAAATTTTACCATGACCAATTTAATAATTGTAAAGGTGATACAGCATCAACTTGGAAATTAATAAAACAAATAGTTCCCAGTAATAAGAAATCTTCAATTATCCAATCCTTTGATAACACGATAGAAAAAGTAGACAAATTTAACGATTTCTTTGCAAATGTAGGCAAATCATCGTATGAGAAATCACAAAATAACATTACACTAGACACAGATGAGAATACCGACCAACGGTATGAGACTTCTACAACTGCTAACAATCTTTTTAGACTAAAACCAATTGACACAAATACTATAATTCTAACATTTAAGCAGCTTAAAGACACGAAAGCTTGTGGTTCTGATGGGATTTCTCTTCAGATGTTAAAAGATGCATTGTATGTTACAATATCTTACTTAACCTGTATAATAAACACCTCGATAGTAACTGGTAAGTTCCCGAAAATGTGGAAGCATGCTATAATTAAACCAATATATAAACATGGAGACAAAGATTGTGTTGGTAATTATCGGCCCATTTCACTTCTCCCAATATTATCAAAAGTTTTAGAGAAAGTCGCCACAAATCAGTATATGTCGCACTTGGAAAACAACAATCTGCTTTCTATAAGTCAACATGGTTTTCGGCCAAATTTATCAACGGAAACAGCCCTCACTTTATTAACTAATAAAATATATACTAATATGGATAACAAAAAAGTGTCTTTACTAACACTGATTGATTTGTCTAAAGCTTTCGACAGTGTCAGTCATCAAATATTGTTAGAAAAATGCAAAAAAATAAATATTGACTCATTCTGGCTTATGAATTACTTGACCGATAGGACACAGGCTGTGCAGTTGGGTGATACAGTCTCATCTACTTTACATGTAACCTATGGAGTGCCTCAAGGCTCTATTCTAGGACCCATTCTATTTATTATATTTGTCAATGATTTACTAAACTATGTTAAAGATTGTTTGCTCATTCAGTATGCTGATGATACACAGATACTTCACTCAGGCACTCTGGATGAACTAACTAATGTAATTAGCAAAACAGAAAATACACTCAAAATAGTGAAACAATATTTCCAGAGAAATGGTCTTATGTTGAATGCAAATAAAACTCAATGCATTTTCCTTGGCACTAGACAGCTTTTATCTCAAATACCCTCAAATGTATGTATACAACTCGATGATCATAAAATTATACCTTGTACACATGTAACAAATTTAGGTCTACATATAGATTGTAACATGCTTTTCAACAAACACACAAGTGAACTGAACAAGAAAGTCATGGGAACGTTGATGTATGTGAATCGTATAAAAGGTAATTTTGACAAAGCTACTAGGGTCATTGTGATTCAATCGCTAATTTTAAGTTTGATAAATTATTGCATAATGATATGGGGTTCAACTAATTGCACTATATTAAATACTGTACAAAAAATGCAGAATTTTGCTGCAAAGGTAGCAGTGGGTGGAGCAAAAAAATACGACCATGTAACTCCGATAATAAAGGAATTAGAGTGGCTAAAAATAAAGCAATAATATATATATGATACAGCTATTGCGGTGTATAAAGAAAGGCATAAGCTAATTCCAAACTGGCTAATACACTTTCCTATTGTTAATGAAATCATAAATAGTAACAAGACAGCAAAACCATCTATATGTACAGAGAACAAACGCCTTTTATGGTGAACGATCGCTTTTGGTAGCAGTTCCTAAAATATGGAATAGGTTGCCGAGATCAGTAAAGGACACAAATAACCTAAACACGTTTAAGCATATATTAAAAGATTATATTCTGAAACATGAAATGGATCTATAAAAAAAAAAATGTAATAATACTGTAACTGTAATTTTTGTTTTATAGATATTGAAGACTGTCCACAGTAACATACTAGAGATGTTTCTTATTGTAAATATGTATATATATAATGTATGTATTTTAATATTTTTTAATGTTTTATGTGAAGAACCATTGTAAAATGGAAAAATAAATATTCTCTCTCTCTCTCTCTCTCTCTCTCTCTCTCTCTCTCTCTCTCTCTTTACGAGGAGTGCCCCACCCGGGTGAATACAGCCCCCAATAAACTAATTCTCTCTCTCTCTCCTCCCAACTCTCCCCGCCTCTCTCCCCTCCAACGACTTCCGTTTTACGAGGAGTGCCCCACAGGGTGAATACAGCCCCTCAATAAACTAATCCTCTCTCTCTCTCTCTCTCTCTCTCTCACTTTCGTTCTCTCTCTCTCTCTCTCTCTCTCCCTTTCGTTCTCTCTCTCATTCTCTCACTTCCATTTTCTCACTCTCACCCCCGCCCTTCTCTCTCTCTCTCTCTCTCTCTCTCTCTCTCTCTCTCGTTCATATCTCTCCATCTCTCTCTCCCTTTCGTTCCCTCTCTCTCTCTCTCTCTCTCTCTCTCTCTCTCTCTCTCTCTCTCTCTCTCTCGCTCTCGCTCATATCTCTCTCTCTCTCTCGCTCATATCTCTCTCTCTCTCGCTAATATATATATATCTCTCTCTCTCCCTCCATCTCTCTCCCTTTCGTTCTCTCATTCTCACCCCCCCCCCCCCTCTCTCTCTCTCTTTCTCTTTTCCTCTCATCCCCATTAATTTCCCCCCCCCCACTCTTTCTTTCTTTCTTTTCCTCTCATCCCTAGTTCGTCCCCCCCCCCCCCCCCCCGGGCTGCACCGCTCCGGAGCTACCGCCAAGTGTCAACAAGTACCACCGGGGCCCCCCCCCCTTCAAACCCCGGTTTATGAGGGGAAATAGGGGTATAAAATAAGGGCCATAGGACCATCCCCCCCAAAAAAAAAAAACCCGTCCCAAATTTCTTTTTAAAGTGCCGACGTAACAGACACTATCCTCAACCCCCACCAACACCTTGCAACCTGCATCATCAACATCGGAACAACTTTTAAGGGAAGTGACCACTCCAACATTTTGTACCTTTCGTTTTTGCAAATTCTCCCTCACTAACCCCAAATCATGGCACCGATCAGAATTAAATGCCCCTCCTGTAACAAGAACTACTACAAGGAATGGTATCCGCGTCATGGGTATCCAAATGCCAAGTGTTTTATGTGTTTAACTGGTGAAAACTTTTTGCTCTTGGAGTGCACATTAGAAGCACACAAGGCACAGGTTGACGAACTGAAGCGAGATAATCTCACACTAAAGGAGACTGTAGGTGTATTTTCGCATCAAAATTTCTTACTAAAAGAGCAAGTAAAGGACATAGAGAGTAAGCAAGTCGACGTTGTTAAAAATCTTCAAAAAGAAAACCCATCCAATGATCTATATCAGACAGTAGTCAACAGGCGTAACAAGAACAAATCCCAAGGGAATGGGAAAGCGACACCAGGTATCCCTATCAAAAACAGATTTGCTGTTCTCGCCGAAAACAATGAACACGAGGTAACTGACCACGTGAATGGGAATGGGAATGGAAAAGCGACACCAGGTAACCCCATCAAAAACAGATTTGCACACGAGGTAACTGACCACGTGAAAGCAAGCTCGAAAGGCAAGAAAACTCCTGACAAGAAAACAACGAAACCATCAAATCACGTTGTCAGCGGGAAGGAGAAACTCACCCTAGTATATGGTGACAGTCTCATGCGAGGTCAAGGAGCTGCCTTTGCCACCAAGAACAGAGGAAAAAGGTCAGTAAAGGTCATTCCAGGCGGTAAAGTCGAACATATCTTGAAAGACATAACTAACTCCGCCATACCAGAGGGCACCTGTGTAGTCGTCAATGTTGGCTCAAATGACTGCTTTGACGGAGGTAAGGCCCCAATTAAGACCATAGAAAAAGATTTTGAGAACCTAATTAAAGTCATGAAAAGGAAGACCACGAAATGTGTGGTAAGCGGCGTCATACCCCGGATTAAAACAAGCTCATACGGACAAAATAGAGCCATAGAAATTAACAACGCAGTCAAGGTCATGTGCGAACAAGAGAAGGTACTGTATGTGGACAATTGGACCACCTTTGTAGGGAACTCGTCCCTGTACAGCAGAGATGGCATTCATTTATCAGAAAAAGGCGTTCAGCACATGAGTGACACCCTAAATCAAGCAACCTACATTGCCCACGAAAACAACGCCAGTCAGGACCGAGAAATAACTATGCTAATAGACTCCTCTGAGTATTGATATCGCTACCCCCGGAAAAGCCCTCCCACAACCCCACCCAATCAAACTCCACCCGCACAGTTAAGAGAAATAAATAACCCCGCCCAACCCTTCCAAGTCCATCACAACCATTTAAACGAAACCGTCAACCCCAATGGCCCACAAGTTGCGAAAACCTACCTACGTGAACCACAAAACAAACTAAACAACTCCACCCAACCCCATCCAAGCCAACCCAACCAACTGAATGAATTTGACAACCCGCCGCGGCTTCAAGTCACAACCCCAAACCCATCCTCACCAATAAGAAAAACAAATCCAGCGCATGCGGAGAGAAATGATATAAAAATAATATCCATAAATGCCTGCTCAATAAGAAACAAAATAGACGAACTCAAATGTCTGTTATTAAATGAGAAAGTTGACGTTATTTGTATAACGGAAACACATCTGAACCTTAAAAATAAAGATCTACTTCATGAATATCACATAGAGCCATATAAAAAATGTCATAAAGACCGTAACAATGGAAAACAAAGAGGGGGGGTTGCAATGTACGTTGCAACCTACTTAAACCCAGTTGAGGTGACTCTCCCCGAAAGTAATGCAGACATAGTGTGCGTCAAAATAAATACAAAAAACATGAACTTAAATATCACTACAGCGTACCGACCACCGAGACTAACTGTTGCCGATGATACAATTTTTTATGAAATACTAGAGAAAACCCTTAATTCCGACGAAACAGTTTTACTAGGTGACTATAACCTCCCCCTAATTGACTGGAATACCCTGACCGGAAAAAATGCTGAGTCACGCCTAATGACAAGCTTCATCCAGGACAATTTTTTGACTCAACACGTAAAACAGCCGACGCGAGACAGGAATATATTAGACCTCGTAATCACTACCCAAGAAAATTTATTATCAAACCTGGATGTAGGTGAACATCTGGCAACGTCCGATCATAAAATCTTAAGAATCAACGTTATAAGCAAATATTCCTCAGTAAAAACAACAGGAATGGTTTCGGACTTCAAAAACGCAAATTATGACGGACTTAAGGAATCGCTATCAAACATACACTCAAACCTCATAAATATAAACGAAGTAAATGAACTATGGGGACATTTTAAGTCTACAATTACAGAAGCGCATAAACAATTTGTACCCATGAAACCAAAACGTAATACGAAATCAAGTATGCCCCCTTGGTACAGTAGAGACATTGGCAAGGCAATAAGGAAAAGGAATCAACTCCACAAACTTGTAAAAAATAACACAAACACTGAAGTAATTAAAAACTTGTACAAAAATAGTAGAAGGGAAGTGAAAAAAATAATTAGGGCGAACAAACAAAATTACGAAATGACTATTGCCAGAGAAAGTGCCACAAACCCCAAAAAATTCTACAGTTACGTAAACAAAAATAAACAGATCAAAAGCGGAATCGGACCGCTAATAGAAGATGGCCAGACAATAACAGGTGACACAAACACGGCAAATCTGCTCAACAAATATTTTGGCTCAGTTTTCACAGAAGAAATTATCGATCATACCCTTGAAAATAACACCTCAACTCATGTGATAGGAGATTTCACCATCAGTGTTACCGAAGTACAAAGCAAATTGAGTAATTTAAATGTAAATAAGACCCCGGGACCCGACATGCTCCACCCGAAAATAATTAAGAATGTCAAGGACGAAATAGCAAAACCCCTGACACAACTATTTAACTTATCACTACTACAGGGGATTGTACCGAGTGATTGGAAAGATGCGAACATTACGCCGATATACAAGAAGGGTAGCAAGGCCAAAGCGAGTAATTACAGACCAATTAGCCTAACTTCAATTGTAGGAAAAATCATGGAAAAAATCATTAGAGATAAGATAGTAGATTACCTCGAATCAAACAACCTAATCAAAAATAGTCAACACGGCTTTAGATCAAATAAGTCATGCATAACAAATTTGATTGAATTTTATAACAAACTATTCACATATAACGACATGACGAAATCACTAGATATAATCTTCTTGGACTTTCAAAAAGCTTTCGACAAGGTGCCTCACCGAAAACTATTGGCTAAACTGGAGAAGATAGGTATCAAAGGCGAAATTAATTCTTGGATAAAAAATTGGCTTACAGACAGAAGACAGAGAGTGGTGATAAATGGAGTGGAATCGGAGTGGGAGCCTGTCACTAGTGGAGTTCCACAGGGTTCAGTCCTTGGACCGGTCCTGTTTCTCATTTACATAAACGATATCGATGTAGGGGTAAACAACACCATTTCCAAATTCGCCGACGATACAAAAATAGGAAATACAGTCCTGAACGAAGATGATAGAAATGCGTTGCAATCTGATTTAAACAAGATATCGGAGTGGTCGAAAAAATGGCAGATGCCCTTCAATGTCGATAAATGTCAGGTGCTGCAGGTTGGTAGCAGAAATATGAAATACAAATACGAAATGAATGGCAAACAAATAAAAACCGCAACGGTAGTAAAAGACCTAGGGGTACTAATATCTGAAAACCTAAAAACTTCCGACCAATGTATAGCAGCTGCAAATAAGGCAAACATAGCATTGGGCTTTATTAAACGAAAATTTACATATAAACATGAAAACGTAATAGTGCCACTGTTCAAAAGTATGGTGAGGCCCCACCTTGAATATGGTGTGCAGTTCTGGTCACCTTATCTGATCAAGGACATTGTAAGACTCGAGTCAGTACATCGTAGAGCGACGAAGATGATACCCTCATTAAGAAATAAACCATATGAAGAAAGACTTAAACGATTGAACCTGTTCTCATTAAAAAAGAGGAGGTTGAGGTCTCAGCTTATTGAGTGCTTTAAGATACTAAAAGGTTTCGACAAAGTCGATGTAAATGCACTATTCACATTAAACAATACTAATCAAACTCGCGGAAATGGAATGAAATTAAAAACCAAAAAGGCAAACCTAGATGTCACAAAGAGTTTCTTCACCTACAGTGTGGCGACAGAGTGGAATAAACTACCAGCGAGAGTGGTGGAGAGCGACACAATAAACGCTTTCAAGGGAAGGCTTGACCTCTATCTGCAGAGGGCTGGGGTGATATGAAAAAAAAAAAAAAAATGTATGTATATGTATGTGTGTGCACTGTACAGTATGTATATATATATACTGTATATATATATGTATGTATGTGTGTATGTATGTATGTGTGTATATGTGTGTACCGGTGTATATATTTGTATGTATGTATGTATGTGTATATGTATATGTATGTATATGCATATGTATATGTGTATGTATGTGTATATGTATATGTATATGTATGTATGTGTATGTGTATATGTGCATATATGCATATATAGTTTGTAAGGCCAGACTGCCTAGTAAGGACCTTGAGGTCTGTGTGGTCTGTATATCTATGTAGCTCGCTCGCTCTCGCTCTCTCTCTCTCTCTCTCTCTCTCTCTCTCTCTCTCTCTCTCTCTCTCTGGTGGTGTAGGCCAAGCAGTAATATCAATATTGGCAGCAAGCAAATAACTCCACCACACATGTTTTATACCTTCAATAAAAAAACACAATATTTCCATGTGTGTGTCTCTCTCTCTCTCTCTCTCTCTCTCTGGTGGTGGTGGTGGTGGTATAGGTCAAGCAGTAATATCAATATTGGCAGCAAGTATATAACTCCACCACACAAGATGTTTTATACCTTGGACAAATGAAAAAATACAAAATAAAAATAAAACCATAACAAACAAATCTGAAATCATGTGCAAATATCAAGTCTGAAAGGCACACAAATAGATAATATTATACTGTACTGGTAAAACTGGATTAATCTGTATAGTTTAGGACCTGTGACAATCAGATAGTTTAGGCTATACACTAATTACCCGTGTAGGTATTTGCAATGGTGAATACATTAGTTTACCGTTTGATAGAAAAATAATATGAGGTACAGAAATTGTATTTAAGGGAGCTCAGACGGTATTGTGCAGCATTATTTACTGGTTCGGCGCAATGGTTTAAGGAGGGGGTTTAGTTTGCTCACTTAACCTCTATCAAACTTTAAAAAACACCCACAAGACCCCTTTTGATATAAATTTGTACATTTTTCGGTAGAAAAATTTCCCGGCCAAAGGCCAATTCCTTCAAATACAGGCTCGCTATCGCTCGCCACGAAAAATATCGACACCTAAATGGCACGAAAGGTCTTAATATTGGCAAAGAAATGGGGCAAAAGGTCTGAAAATCGCCAAACTAATCGGGCGAATGTCTTGAAATCCCATAACTAATAGGGCTATACATGAGGGAGGAGGAAGACTCGAAAAACCAACTGCCAAAGACATATTTGAGTAGGGGGTGGTATGTAGGGACATTGACAGAACACTCGGTTTCTAAATGAGAGGACCGAGTTCGATTTGCGGCAGGTGGAGATGTTTGGGCAATCTCTTAAGGGGGTATATACTACTTAAGGGGGTATATACTACTTAAGGGGGTATATACTACTTAAGGGGGTATATACTACTTAAGGGGGTATATACTACTTAAGGGGGTATATACTACTTAAGAGGGT
Organism: Lithodes maja; assembly: GCA_037953745.1. Lineage (NCBI taxonomy): Eukaryota > Metazoa > Arthropoda > Malacostraca > Decapoda > Lithodidae > Lithodes > Lithodes maja. The sequence goes on from JBAKBP010020032.1 coordinate 43,234, forward strand.
ATATACTACTTAAGGGGGTATACACTACTTAAGGGGGTATATACTACTTAAGGGGGTATATACTACTTAAGGGGGTATATACTACTTAAGAGGGTATATACTACTTAAGAGGGTATATACTACTTAAGGGGGTATATACTACTTAAGAGGGTATATACTACTTAAGGGGATATATAC
>JBAKBP010020033.1:0-32500 GCA_037953745.1 Lithodes maja
GTGAGGAACGGTGCACGGCCAACGCAGAAAAGGTCTCATCTACCAGTCACAATGTCAAACAGATTTGAGATATTGGTAGAGATGGAAGACGAACCAGAGGAGACCAGGCTCGTTGGGGATTCCATCCTACGAGGACAGGTCGAAGAGTTCTGCGACAGAGTCCCAAATCAACGAAAAAGATTTTGCATCCCAGGAGCTGGACTGGACGACATTGTGGAAGCCTTCGAAGATACCACAAAGGATGCAAATGAAAATACCCTTTTTGTCATCCATGCTGGTTCAAATGACGTCATGCGCACCAGATCCGAAGAGTTGATGGAGAAATATCGCAAGATGATCCAGCACTACAAAAACAAGTCAAGGAATATCATCATCTCAGGCATTCTCCCCAAGATCGACGCACCGGACAAATTCTACGACAAGGCCTTCAGCACAAATAGCCGACTAAAATATTTGTGTCTGAGGGAAGAAGTTGAATTCATCAACCTCTGGGACAACTTCTACAACCAGCCTACTCTGTTCCGCAAGGATGGCACTCATCTAAACCCTGTGGGTTCAGCACGCATGGGTCGTCTCCTACACGAAGCGGTCCGCAGCCATGGATCAAAAAACGCCATCCGAGAAGAAGCAGCAGTGACATAAATCATCCAACGCCAAGAAAAAAACAGAGGCAACCGAGGACCACCAGCGATAAGGACCGAAGACAGCGAGGACCGAGGTCAGCCATGAACATAAATGTAGATCCGACAAGAACCAAAAATATTATTAAAGAGCGTTCCGTGAGTTCTAAAATAACAAATTTAAAGGTTTTCTATGCACACGCTCGTAGCATACGCAATAAATTTTCAGATTTAGAGGAGCTAGTGTTTACAGAAAATTATGATGTGATTGGCATAACAGAATCTTGGCTCAATACAGAAGATAGAGACTTTTTAGCAGAGTATTCACTTCCCGGTTATGTAATGTTTGAGAAAAGCCGAATATATCAAAATGGAGGTGGCGTTTTATTTTATATCAAAGAAAGTCTTAACCCTACCCTCTTGTCAAAACCTCAAATTGTGAACGTCGACACATCTTTTGTGCTAATAAAGAATAATAAAGGTACAAAAATAATACTTGCATTAATATACAGACCTCCACCTCAATCAGTGCAAACTGACCGAGAAATTTACGAACAAATTGCAGATGTAAGTAACTCACAAGATACCGTAATTTTTGGCGACTTTAATTTACCTGTGACCAAGTGGGGCGATACTCTTACTTCACACTCCGGACATGACTTGTATACGAACTTGCAAGAGAGTTCGCTTAATCAATTTGTTCGAACGCCAACCCGTGGTAATAACGTTCTTGACATTGTACTTGCAACAAAAGAAGAATTAATAGAGAATTTGAATGTTGGTGATGAATTCAGTAACAGCGACCATGGTACGATAACTTTCACTTTAAAGTTTACTAGTAACGAACCAAATAGTAGCATCGAAAAAGTCCCTAATTTCAAGAAAGCAAACTTCCATAAACTTAGAGCTATGTTTAAAGAAACTGACTGGAGCTTTTTAATTCACAATAACGACATAAATACATCTTGGAAGTTATTCGAAGCCACTTACCTAAAAGCAGTGCAAGACTGCATACCATCGAAAATACGGCGTCCAGGCCATAATAATAAGCCCAAATGGTGGAATAAAGATATTTCAAACTGCCTGCTTGCTAAAAAATTTGCTAATGATAGATTAAAATCCTCACAAAATGACGAAGAACGGCTGAAATTTGTAGAGCTACGACGCAAAGCCAAAAAGTTAATTAAGCAAAGTACAAAGACCTTAGAGTTACATATTGCGAATCAAAGTCAAACAAACCCGAAAGAATTCTATAGTTATATCAGAAAGAAAAAAGTAATTACTTCAACTGTTAGACCGTTAGTCGATGAAAATGGAGAATACACCAAAGACGAAGTACAAATGAGTAATGCCCTCAATACCTTCTTTGCATCAGTTTTTACAACAGAAGACCTCAGTGATATCCCTACACCATCGCCGATTCAGATTTATAATTCAGATGTTCTAAGCAATATCACCGTTACAGAGAGAGAAGTATTGAATTGTTTAGATAAACTCAAGGTAAATAAAACGCCTGGACCTGATAAAATCTCGTCCAGAGTTCTAAAGGAAGCTAAGGATGAGCTCTCCAAACCACTGACATTACTATTCAATAAATCCTTGCAGTCTGGAACTATGCCTGATCAGTGGAAGCTAGCCAACGTAACACCGATATTAAAAAAAGGCAGCAAATCCCTACCCAGTAACTATCGTCCAATTAGCTTAACCTCAGTTGTATGTAAAATGCTAGAAACGGTCATACGAGACAGACTCGTAAATCACTTAGAGGCAAATAACTTACTTAAAGATACTCAACACGGCTTTCGTAAAAAACGTTCCTGTTTAACAAACCTCTTAGACTTCTTCCACGATATCCTCAACCTCTACGATGAGAGTAAAGCTGTAGATATTATATACCTTGATTTTCAAAAGGCCTTTGACAAAGTTCCCCCACAAACGTTTACTGCTAAAACTAAAAGCGCATGGAATACAAGACAGTGTGTTGAAATGGATAGAAAATTGGCTCAGCGACAGAAAGCAAAGAGTAGTCATAAACGGTAAGGCATCAAAATGGACCAATGTAAGTAGCGGGGTACCCCAGGGATCGGTACTAGGACCAATTCTCTTTCTAATTTACATCAACGACATAGATGAGGGTCTCACCTGTACAATCTCAAAATTTGCTGACGATACAAAAATTGCAAATAGCGTACTCTCAAAAGAACAAGTTGACGATATGCAACACAATCTAGATAAATTGTCATGTTGGGCCCAAATTTGGCAAATGAGTTTCAATGCGGATAAATGTAAAGTACTACATATCGGATACCTAAATGAGAAAGCAAACTATTCGATGAATGGCACTCAGCTTAAGAATGTAAACAGAGAAACCGATCTGGGAGTAACAATATCGAGTAACCTAAAACCGAGTCAACAATGTTCAGAAGTTGTTAAGAAGGCAAACAAAATAATTGGCTTTATAGGCAGGTCATTTGAGCATAAATCCAAAGAAGTTATCCTAACCCTTTACAATTCCTTAGTCCGCCCTCTTCTGGAATACTGCGTTCAATCCTGGTGCCCTTATTACCAAAAAGATATAAACAAGCTAGAACGAGTTCAACGTAGAGTTACCAAAATGATACCTAGCCTAAAGAACAAACCATACGAAGAGCGTCTTAGAGAATTAAATCTATTTCCTTTAACCCAGCGCAGATTAAGAGGTGACTTAATTCAAGTGTTCAAAATCATCAAAGGCATCGACAATATGAACTGTAGTAAGTACTTCACTATCGACCAATCTAATTACACGCGGGGAAACGGTTGCAAAATTATTGGTAAATCTTTTAACTCACACGAATCTAAGAATTTCTTCTTCAATCGAGTTGTCAACTTGTGGAATGGGCTTCCCCGAAACGTTATAGACTGCATCACCGTTGATTCATTTAAACTCCGCCTAGACAAATATCTCGCATCAAACCCGCGACTGACTGCGTTTGTAAATGAATAACTTTATTTTATCCCCCCCTCAGTTACTAACCCATCTGTCCCCTACTAACTTCCTAATCCTGCCACGGACATTAGTTCCAGGGCAGTAATTCCCTTTCCAATGTTCCCTTACCCACTCTAAACCACTGTTTGGACACTTGATCCTCAATGTTTTGGAGGACAAGCAACCTAGAAGGGTCACTAGATCTGTTGTTGCTTGATTTCCTTTGTACTCCTTTGTACTCTCTCTCTCTCTCTCTCTCTCTCTCTCTCTCTCTCTCTCTCTCTCTCTCTCTCTCATTCTCTCAATAAAGTTATATACACAAGGCAAATCGAGAAAAATTGGACCTAAACTAAAACATATACAGTATATAATCAATGGAGAACACCAGCCCCATAGGAAAATAAATAAGCACAGGAAGGAAATAAACAATACAGATTGTGGCTTAAATATATAGATACTAGAATAGCATAGACCCACCTCAAAACAACACATGATAATATATTGACACAAGAGAAGAGATAATGGGGCAGGGTAGGGAGGCTTTATTATAAGGTAGACAGGGAAAGTGCATTATGGTAGAACAATGTTGGTTGGAGAGAGAGAGAGAGAGAGAGAGAGAGAGAGAGAGAGAGAGAGAGAGAGAGAGAGATGATACATGCTATTCTCATCCAACAGCCCACCAAATGTAGGCTACTATAGAGGAACATTTAGTGATTACCTCTAGGGCTAGAACAAATGGGCTGTAAACTTTCACATTATGTTCTCTGGCTCACTCTTCCCGAATGGTAGTAATGTTAGCTCTCTTACTTTTTTTTGTTTTGTGAGTTATAAAGGTTAATGCTCATAAGCTTTGGCCTCCGTATTTGGAACAGAGTATAGTATAATAAAAGCTTTTATTTCTAAATGTTTGTCATAAAATGTATCACAAACGCATTGCCACAAATATTGCCCCACATTGCTTATAAAAGTACTGCATGGAAGAAATAAACATGTAAAACTTGCAAAACAAAGAAACCAAAAAAGGAAATGCACAATACAATGACAAAAGAACTCATAAAAATAACTTATGTACAATTAACGCATTGACGGGTTAGCAAAACAATACTATGACACACACACACACACACACATACACACACTAAACAACAATATTAGTGTATGTGTACATACCTATCATTAGTCAACCCCCATCCTGGAAACTGATGACAGCACTGAGTTAGCCCCTCTGAAATACAATAACAACAGAACATGAACACCAATTGACCACTTGCGAGTTTCAGGCTATAAGGAAGTTGGAGCCGTGAACATCGATATTAAACAGAAACGTAACAATAATGTAAGTTTATGATGTATAAATGGTATGTTTAATTGAGTTTTATGTATTTATAAATGTACCACGACCGTATTTTACCTGTACATTCTGCTAAATATCGTTGTCTACAGCTCCAACTTCCTTATAGAACGAAACTTGCAAGTCGACAATTATAAAGTTATCTCCCTTCTCTTCTTTCACATTCAAAAATCGTAATCAGAGAATCCAAAATCCGACATACAGTATTATAAGCCTATTGATTTATTTGTTATATTTATTTATTAATAAATGTATATACTATAAATATCACGTGACTAATGGCTAGATCATATGAGCCATAAAGACCCTTACAAATCTTATGGCTAGATCATATGAGCCATAAAGACCCTTACAAATCTTATGGCTAGATCATATGAGCCATAAAGACCCTTACAAATCTTATGGCTAGATCATATGAGCCATAAAGACCCTTACAAATCTTATGGCTAGATCATATGAGCCATAAAGACCCTTACAAATCTTATGGCTAGATCATATGAGCCATAAAGACCCTTACAAATCTTATGGCTAGATCATATGAGCCATAAAGACCCTTACAAATCTTATGGCTAGATCATATGAGCCATAAAGACCCTTACAAATCTTGATAGGGACCATTATTATATTTGTTTTTGTTTAGTAATTCTACTTAATAAAATTAGATGATATCGTTAAACATATGTATGCTTTTGAATGGGCTCGATATATATACAGTACAGTATATATATCTATGCCTCCTCTCGAGCCATTATTCCCACGACTGGAACAGAGTCCCCATCTGTGGAAGCGGCTAGCCTACTACCAACTTATGGATTTTGTAAAACATCCGCCTTTCGTCTTTCATTGTATGTTATAGTACAAATAATGTATAGTATAGTATGACAAGACAGGCTAAGTTAGGTTACATTATTCCGCGTTTGGTTTAAAAAAAAAAATCTTCATCCCACTATGTTGATGGCTGTGGCAAGCATCTTGTATTTTTGTATTATTTTTCTTTTGTTTACAAGCAGCCTAGTAAGAAGTTAAGAACCATCAGGTCGGTTGTTGCTTGCCTTCCTATACAACTGACGATGTATAGGGTCCGTTCCATACATATGTACAAACATATACAAGGAAGAGAGGCGACCCCCCCCCCCAAAAAAAAAAAAAAAAAAAAAAACACACACACACTTTGGGTGTAGTAAAGTAGTGATGAATTGAATAGTAGTAGAGCGAGTAGTACCGGGGCTTGACTCAACCTGCGTGGGTGGGTAGGAGGTAGCAAACACGAGCAAAGGAATGGAAGAAGTCTACCAAACCGACTGAAATACTATACTGGTGATATTCCGTGGTGGAGCTTATATTGTGCATAGATCTAAATATTCTGTAAATTATACTTAATAAATGAAGTAACAGATAAAGAAACACACGACTGTATTGTTTTGTTTCAGTATCTATTCCTCTCCGTTATGAATATCTTAATAACCGGATAACCCCATCACATTACTAGGATATCCATTTCAACATAAAGGCAGCCACCATCTCTTCACGGTCGGATGGTTTTAGTGGGATGGCTTTGTGATAATCCTTCGTATTCTTGTGTGTGTAGTAGACTATTGTGGGGTCTGTCAAGTTATCCTGGGGCGGTGAGTCCCTTTGTTGGGTTGAATAGCCTGATTAAGTGAAACAGTGGGAGGTCTGTCTGTCTGGGTTTCCTCTGTTTGCCAGGACATCTTGTTTATGTTGATCACGCTATGGTTACTCTCTCTCTCTCTCTCTCTCCACACACAATCTGTTTGAATATATTCAAAAATAGTTTCAAAATGTGAAATACTGATGGTATACCAAGGTAAGTATTCATTATTGTGAATGTAGTAACCCCTTCTGTACCTGTGACTTCTCTTTTATTTTATTCTGTATGTAGCTGTATGTAGCTGTATGTAGACGATTGTGAGCAGTTTAAGTAGGATCTGTGGTAGTAAAAAGGGTTAAGTGAGATAGTTCGAAGCCAGTTAATTGTGCAAGAGACACGAGAAAGGAACAAGAGGTGACAGAAGAACATAATAACAGTTCGCCCACATACAAAAATCAAGCACACAAGCATTCAGAAGCACCAATCACTTATAAACCCCCGAAATCAATGGCTTCACCTCAGATGTTAATAACAAACACTTGTATTTGGTTAATTGAGGGATTGATTGACAGAGTAACTGGCGAAATGGTTTGGTGACGAAACGATCACGAATTCCCCTTCCATCTTTCCCTCTCCCTCGCTGTCTACATCATTCTTTCTCACACAACTACTATACATTATCTAATATACATATTCTCACATTCTCAATCTCTCCTCGTTATATAAGGAAGAATTAGTAGAAATCTACAATTGTGAATAATGCGGGTTTTTAAACAATTAAGCAATGCCTTATGATTACATAAACACCATTAAGTACCAGTTAATGACATAGTATATTTAATGATTAAAGTAATACAACTAAAAATAATTATATTATTCATAACGTAGTGAAAACGATAAAAGTGAAGTTAAATTTGTATAAATACACTGAAGCATTCCTGATATTATTTTGTTCTCTCCACCAACCAACTTTACTCCTAAACTCGATTAATGAAATTAACAAACACATGTGGCAGTTAATCTCTCATCTATCTCCATTTAATTACCATAGGTTGGTTCGATTTTGTTCATCAATGAGAGAGAGTTCAGTTTAGTTGCAGTTCGGGAAGTATAGCGCCTTATTAACGGCACTTCCCAGAGAGTATATCTTGATATTTTCTGTGACGTTCCACCTTTTCACTTACTTTTCTTATTTTATATATATGTATTTGTAGTTCTTATATTTTTCTTCTTAGAGTCTCAGTTCATATCCTTCCTTTTATTTTCTCGAATCATCCACAACCTGTAGACGATCTCCTTGGCTCTCTCCCTGTTTTTTTCTTTAAATAATACATTTATTATGTTCCTTCCAACAACCAACTATACTCCTAAAATCGATTAATGAAATTTACAAACACATGTGGCAGTCCGTGGATTCGAACCCAGGATGCTCACACCGAAAATCAACACCTTATGCATCGCATCACGAAGACAGTTAAAGGTTGGTGGACACTGCCTACGATTTATTATGCAACTTCGAATCCTGCATATCAATCTAAGCATGTACACACATCCCAACTGCAACTCACGTAGGCTATGCATATGTGAATGGAAAGAGCAATTAATGGGGCCTTAACCACTAGGGAAGTCCTCTTGATAAATTACCCCTGAACCAATATCAATTATTATGTTCCTTCCAACAACCAACTATACTCCTAAAATCGATTAATGAAATTTACAAACACATGTGGCAGTCCGTGGATTCGAACCCAGGATGCTCACACCGAAAATCAACACCTTATGCATCGCACCACGAAGACAGTTAAAGGTTGGTGGACACTGCCTACGATTTATTATGCAACTTCGAATCCTGCATATCAATCTAAGCATGTACATTTCCGAGAGAGAGAGAGAGAGAGAGAGAGAGAGAGAGAGAGAGAGAGAGAGAGAGAGAGAGAGAGATTAAGCTGGCGTCACGCGAGCGTATTTTCCGGCAATGTTCGATGGGCGAGTTTTTTTCTCGTACGATGTTGAGGCTCTTTCTCATTGGGATCGGAAACTACTGTAGATCGAAGGTAGATTATGTCAGGTAGTTTAATTATTATGAACCTTGCATTTTGAAACTTTCAGACTACAATTGCCCACAAAAATTGACGGAATAATTGCTCTGTGACACTGTCTATTGACAGAATCCTACCTATTCCCAGTAAGAAGTATCCATCTATTATCGGACGCCGTGATCAAGGGACTGGAATTCTCGAAAAAAAAGGCTCCAGTCTTGACGCTACTTGACTTTTAGTGTGCTGGCTTAAGGGGAGGCAGACCGTTTTTCTGGACCCTCTTCTCCCTAATGTTTAGCCCCACTAGTTTTGAGATTATAAGACGTTCGGTCCATTTGTTTGGCGATTTTAACACCTTTCGCCCCATTTTGTTGTCAATTTTAAGACCTTTCGTGCCATTTAGGTGTCGATTATTTCCTGGCGAGCGATAGCGAGTCTGCAATTTTAAGAGGAATCGGCCTTTGGCCGGGAAATTTTTCTACCGAAAAATGTACAAATTTATCTTGAAAAGGGGTCGCCGCCTAGATCCCTCTTCAAGATAAAGAGTCTAGGGGGTGTTTTTCTAAGCTTGATGGAGGTTTAGGGAGGAAACTAAAAAAATATGTGAATTCATGAATTAAAAGACCAAACAAACGGTCAGCCTCCCCTTAATAATAAAGAAGGGTTGCCAGGGGCCCCAATCCCAGATGGATCGGCCACGAATGAATCGCCTCCATATCCCCATATTATCCGGCAGTCGGTGTCCCTCCTCCACCCAACACCACTGTAGATGTACAGTCGAGGTTAATAAGTGTTGTCAGATATTTCACAAAGTTACGGACACTGACCAATACTCTGAGGGATAAACACTTTTCCCAGTAACTATAAAAATACCAATAACATTTTTTGAGCGAAAATCACTGGAATCTATGACAACACTTAATACCCCCGATTGTACAGTCACTCATAATAATTCGTGGACCTCACCTATTTCTAATTATGTAAATCGATCTCTGTAAACTAATTTGTGCCAATAATTGTCTATACATCAACTACAAAACTAATATAAACAATCTATTGAAAAGCAAATGCCATACCAAAATCGATCCCGGTAGCCTACTTTTAATTTCATGATGACAAACAGGGGGTCTACGAATTTGTAGGCTATAAGTGACTGTACTATTGGTTTAGAAAAATGAAAATTGACGAAAATAAAGAAAAATTTGACATATCTGACCACAACTTGATTGAGATATACTTGCAACAAACTACATCCAAAGAAAATTTCAATAAGGGATCCTGGCAAGAAACAAATTATTACAAAGTAGATGAAGATTCTCTAATGAGTTTTATAGAGGAAATCGAAAAGGAGTGTAAGGAAAACAGGATAAATAAAATGGAAGAATTTGAAAATATGATGAAAAAGAAAGCGGATGAAGTACTATTGAAAGTATATAGAAGGAAGCCAGGAAACAAATCAGGAAAAAAGGAACCACCTTGGATAAGCAGTGAAATTAGAAAAGAGATAAACATAAGAAAGGGGATAAACAGGAAACGAAGAAATACTCAAGATGAAGGTGAAAAACAGTCTTTGGAACAAATACATAGAACAAAAACAGAAAACGCAGAAACTGATCAAAGAAGCTATAACAGAACATGAGAGGAAGGTGACAAAGGAAATAAAAGAAAGTACAGATAGAAATAGAAAATTATGGGACAATATAAACAAGTTGAAGGGGAAAGAAGAGCAGAAAGAGGAACACCTACTTATATATGATGCAGAAGGAAAACAATTATCAAGTGAAGCAGCAGCCGAAGATTTGGAGACATTTTGGAAAGGAATTTATCAAAAATATCCAAATACAGTACAAGAGGAGTGGAATGAAAATGAGAGACAAACATTATGTAAGTGATAAGAAAGAGCAAACACAAAAGCGTACTGGCACAGAACTAGAACACGAACTTAACTTCCCAAACGAACTAGTTGAACAAATGGACATGACTATGAATATTTTTAGAAACATACAACCAATGCAAGCCCCACAGATAACAGAAAAAGAAGTGGAAGAAACCTTGAAGAAGCTAAAGAACAAGAAAGTAGCAGGGCCATACGGAATTAAACCAGAATGTTTCAAATCAATAACAAAAAGCAAAATATGTCTAAATTTTTTAACAGAATGTCTAAATAATATTTTATCTGAAGGAAAAGTTCCAGGGACATGGAAAAACTCGAGAACAAAAATGATACCAAAAACAAATAAACCAATCGTAAATAATCTTCGTCCCATTTCCCTAACAAATGTAGCATACAAAATATTTATGTCAATAATAAAAAAACAAAATAGAAAAACAAATCAAAGAAAACCATCTAGACAGCGAAATGCAAACAGGCTTCACCCAAGGAAGAAGGATAGAGGATAACCTGCTAATCTTAAAGTACTGTGTAGAGTCGAGTTATAAAGAAAAACTCCCATTAATTATAGCGGCAATAGACTTCCAAAAAGCCTATGACTCTATAAAAAGAGAAAAAATCATAGAAACATTAAAATCACTACGAACACATGAGCATATAATAGACAAAATAGAAGAAATATATGTTGGGGACAAGACAACAATAAAATTAAGTAAAAATATACAAAAGGAAATAGAAGTAACAAGCGGAATAAGACAAGGATGTACAGCGTCAACTACCTTATTTAAACGTGTTACATTAAACATAATTCAACAATTAGAAAGTACAGGCCTAGGTTTCAGAAATGATAAAATTAGATTTAATACTCTTTTCTTTGCTGATGATGGCTTGCAATTCTCCCAATCCCTGACAGAGGCAAAGGCAAATATCAGAAACCTTATAAAAACAGGAAAAGAGTGTGGCCTGGAAATAAATAAGTTGAAAAGTAATTTTATGATATTCAATATGAAAGAACAACCAAGCAGCATCGAGGATATAGACGTAGTAGAATCAATCAAATATTTGGGAGTAACAATCACAAATAAAAGAGACTGCTATAAAGTACACAAAGAAAAGATGATAAATAAAGCACAAAGGTTAGCAAATCTCATACACTCAGTAACAGCAAGGAGTTGTAATAAGATGTTAATTGAGAAAACATTCTGGAAAAGTTTAACTCTACCTGGAATCCTATATGCAGCTAGTGTTCTGGAGTACAACAAAGAAGAAAGAAAAAAACTACAACGAATAGAAAATTCTGTTTATAGGATGATATTGGGAGGATCTAAAGGAACCCCAATTAGCTGTCTTCGAGGAGAAGTAGGAGCATCCCTGTTAGAATCAAAACTAATGAGATCAAGACTACAATACTTACAAGGCATAATGAACGGTGATGGAAATAGAATGCTATATGAAATAATTGAAGAAGGATTAGAGGAAAATACAAATAAATGGGTAAAAAAATGCAATAATAGGTGTCTAAAGGAGCTTAACATAAATAACATAAATAGAACAAAACTGAGCAGGATGACAAAGACAGAACTGTGTAAGAAGATCTATGAATGGGATACACAAATGTGGCAAAAAGACATGGAATAAAAAACCAGTCTAAACATTTACAAGAAAATAAAAAAAGAAATTGGGGGAGAAGATGAAGTATATGACAACACAGCAGCCTCAGTCACATTTTTTAAATGCAGATCAAACACACCAAACCTAGAAGACCGAAAATGATTTAAGAAGGAAAATACAAAATGCAGACTGTGTGAAAAAGATACAGAAAACTTAGAACATTTTATCCTGGAATGTGAAGAATATAATGAAATTAGGACAAACATAACAAGATTACACAGGCCATATATCCAAGACACTGACAAACTTATAGGAGAGTTACTATTCAAGAAAGAAGGAAACAAAGAGATAAAACAATACTTACATAGATGTTGGAAAAGGAGAGAAAAGAGGATAAAAGAACTTGACGAAAGAACAGAAAATTAAGAACACAGGAAAAATTAGGAGAGCTAAAGTGTCTTAAAAATTTATAAACAAATTATAAAAAAATGTAAAAGAATAAGAAAAGTGTAACAAGAAAAGTACTAGGAAAAAAGAAAAAGAAAAAACAAAAAGTGACAATATATTTTGGAAAACTTGTAAATTTATAGAAAATAAGGACCCCAGTAAGAAGATGAAGAAATAATACATCTACAGTGAAGAAAGAAAACTGGGGAAGGTGTAAGAAGACCAACGAGGGGCCGATACTTAAGGCTATCCCTCAACATCATCATCATCATTGGTTTAGCTAGTTAGTTAAAATAAGACTTCAAAGGCTATCAACCCTTCTGGATTATTAAGCCAGCACACTGTAAGTCAAGATTAGCGTCAGGACTGGAGCCCCTTTTCGAGAACTCCAATCCCTTGTATTGTTGCATTACCCTATAGTCCGTTCATTCTAGGCTGGGCAGAAATTGTAACCCCTAACCTCTCATAACTCAAAAAAGGACTAGAGTAATCGAGTTAATATTTCTACCAAATAGGAAGACTTGGCTAGGGAATACGTGTATAGATTGACATCTCATTTGCTCTTGCCCTTTTTGAGTTACAGAGGTTATAAGGTTACAATTTCTGCCCAGCCTAGAATGAACGGACTATAGTCAGTTCTATATATCAACACGGCATGAATACTTTGATATATCCAGCCTATGCTAAATTACCAGAATTATCATGTATATACTCAGCGTATGAGCGAGAGTATAAATGATGCCATTACATTTATTAAACTTACTTTTAAAAAAATTTAACAATTAATGAAGACAAAGTACTGGTTAATGGGAGGAAAATTAATATATCAAAGTACTGCATAGGTCAAGTGATTTGTTTGTTAAGCCTACGAAATATTTTCTAAAATTCTGATAACCTATAAAGTATACGTATATATATACAGTATATATATACCGTATATAGGGATGCTGATTTATCTTCATTCCATTCCATTTAAAATGTAGTTCACAATTTTTGTTTAAGAGGTAGTTACACAATACTTTTACCCACTCGCCTCGAAATAGAGTTATCTATATCAATGAGACCAAGATCCATCTCTGTTTCTCTGTTGATCAGATCAGATCAGATGATGGTCGAGGGAATATATAATTTCGCTGCAGTTTCCCTCTTGTATGGGAAGAGTTTCTCTTGCCCATATGTTTCCTGGTTGCTTGGAGGTTCCTGGTGTTCTGGAGTCTCTCATAAGTTGTGGTAGATTTTTTCTCCTTAGTTTGTTATACGGTTCTTCTCACTTGTAGGCCTACACTGAGTTGTTGTACAGTTGTGTTTGTCGTTTTAAGTTGTTGATTTCCTTCTTTTTCTTGGTGCGCTGCCTTCAAATTTTACAGATGGGTTCTTTCGCAACCTCTATATTCTCTTTATTTAATAGTAAATCACCAATGATGTCACTAGTTAAAATAGGACTTCAGAGGCTATCAACCCTAATGGATTATTAAGCCAGCACACTGTAAGTCAAGAATCGCGACAGGACCGGAGCCTCTCTGCGAAAACTCCAGTCCCTGTGATGATGTCACCTTCTTCTTAATCTTATTTATATTATTCTACTACTGGAGCCTCGACATCACAGGAGGGCTCCTTGCCTCGGTACCGGCATCTCCAGGGAAAGCTTGAGACTAGATTTAGATATAGTTGGGAAATTTAAAGTCATAGACAGGATAGTTAAAGTAAGTTGTGGAAGAAAACGCTTAACCCCTTCCGTACCGATGACGTTCTTTTAACTTTATTCTGGCTACTACTAGACGATTTTAGTCAGTTAAAAAAAGGGCCTCCAGCAAGTAACATGCTTCGAACTATCTCACTTAACCCTTTTTACTACCTCAGATATTTCTTAAACTGCACAAAATCGACTAAATATAGCAAGAAGAATATCTAAAGAACGTCGCCGGTACTAAACGGGTTAAGTAGAATACGTGTAGGCCTACCTATTCTATACTGTACCCTCCTAATAAACTCCTCAGTTCAGTTGAAAGTCGGGGAAGTATTAATGCCTTTCCATCGGCACTTCCCCAGGCAGTTATATGTTATATTATATTTATTGTGTCTTTGTGTCGTGCTCTTTTTCTTTATGTATCTGTCTGCTTGGTTAATCTCTTTCCTCTTTCTGTCTCTTGTTCTCCACTTCTTATATATGTTTTCTTTTCCTTCTCCACCTTTCCTCTATTTTTCGCTCTTCTTCCTATCCACCTTCTCCACTTCTCGTCTACCATCAGTCTGTGTCTACTCCTTGATTGTTGTCACTAGCTCCCGTCTTTGTATCCGCTGTTCTTTCAATATTCTCTCTCTCTCTCTCTCTCTCTCTCTCTCTCCATTACCTTATTAAGATAAAGAGGGAAGCAGGTACGTTAAAATACAATGCCTGGGTTCATACTGCTGTTCGTTTTCCCCCTACAACTACCATATTAATAACGAAAATAAAGGCAATAATAAAAATAACAATACTACAAAATAATAAGACCAATATTCGCCCCATATAGTTCTCATAAACACTTATTATTCCTGAGGAATTGCCACTATTGTTCGGATCACGTTCAGAAATGTCATTAAAGAGTAGCAATACCATGTTTTCACTAAATGCAGCTTTTAACATTGAAACTTCAACAGTAGAAGCATTGACACTCAATCACATAACACCTATCATATCACACAGCAGCTTTGCCTCTTTCTCCAATACACCTTCTGCAATAGAGAAGAGTTGATGGAGAAATATCGCAAGATGATCCAGCACTACAAAAACAAGTCCAGGAATATCATCATCTCAGGCATTCTCCCCAAGATCGACGCACCTGACAAATTCTACGACAAGGCCTTCAGCACAAATAGCCGACTAAAACATTTGTGTCTGAGGGAAGAAGTTGAATTCATCAACCTCTGGGACAACTTCTACAACCAGCCTACTCTGTTCCGCAAGGATGGCACTCATCTAAACCCTGTGGGTTCAGCACGCATGGGTCGTCTCCTACACGAAGCAGTCCGCAGCCATGGATCAAAAAACGCCATCCGAGAAGAAGCAGCAGTGACATAAATCATCCAACGCCAAGAAAAACACAGAGGCAACCGAGGACCACCAGCGATAAGGACCGGAGACAGCGAGGACCGAGGACAGCCATGAACATAAATGTAGATCCGACAAGAACCAAAAATATTATTAAAGCGCGTTCCGTGAGTTCTAAAATAACAAATTTAAAGGTTTTCTATGCAAACGCTCGTAGCATACGCAATAAATTTTCAGATTTAGAGGAGCTAGTGTTTACAGAAAATTATGATGTGATTGGCATAACAGAATCTTGGCTCAATACAGAAGATAGAGACTTTTTAGCAGAGTATTCACTTCCCGGTTATGTAATGTTTGAGAAAAGCCGAATAAATCGAAATGGAGGTGGCGTTTTACTTTATATCAAAGAAAGTCTTAACCCTACCCTCTTGTCAAAACCTCAAATTGTGAATGTCGACGCATCTTTTGTGCTAATAAAGAATAATAAAGGTACCAAAATAATACTTGCATTAATATACAGACCTCCAGCTCAATCAGTGCAAACTGACCGAGAAATTTACGAACAAATTGCAGATGTAAGTAACTCACAAGATACCGTAATTTTTGGTGACTTTAATTTACCTGTGACCAAGTGGGGCGATACTCTTACTTCACACTCCGGACATGACTTGTATACGAACTTGCAAGAGAGTTCGCTTTATCAATTTGTTGGAACGCCGACCCGTGGTAATAACGTTCTTGACATTGTACTTGCAACAAAAGAAGAATTAATAGAGAATTTGAATGTTGGTGATGAATTCAGTAACAGCGACCATCATACGATAACTTTCACTTTAAACTTTACTAGTAACGAACCAAATAGTAGCATCGAAAAAGTCCCTAATTTCAAGAAAGCAAACTTTCCTAAACTTAGAGCTATGTTTAAAGAAACTGACTGGAGCTTTTTAATTCACAATAACGACATAAATACATCTTGGAAGTTATTCGAAGCCACTTACCTAAAAGCAGTGCAAGACTGCATACCATCGAAAACTCGGCGTCCAGGCCATAATAATAAGCCCAAATGGTGGAATAAAGATATTTCAAACTGCCTGCTTGCTAAAAAATTTGCTAATGATAGATTAAAATCCTCACAAAATGACGAAGAACGGCTGAAATTTGTAGAGCTACGACGCAAAGCCAAAAAGTTAATTAAGCAAAGTAAAAAGACCTTAGAGTTACATATTGCGAATCAAAGTAAAACAAACCCGAAAGAATTCTATAGTTATATCAGAAAGAAAAAAGTAGTTACTTCAACTGTTGGACCGTTAGTCGATGAAAATGGAGAATACACCAAAGACGAAGAACAAATGAGTAATGCCCTCAATACCTTCTTTGCATCAGTTTTTACAACAGAAGACCTCAGTGATATCCCTACACCATCGCCGATTCAGATTGATAATTCAGATGTTTTAAGCAATATCACCGTTACAGAGAGAGAAGTATTGAATTGTTTAGATAAACTCAAGGTAAATAAAACGCCTGGACCTGATACAATCTCGCCTAGAGTTCTAAAGGAAGCTAAGGATGAGCTCTCTAAACCACTGACATTACTATTCAATAAATCCTTGCAGTCTGGAACTATGCCCGATCAGTGGAAGCTAGCCAACGTAACACCGATATTCAAAAAAGGCAGCAAATCCCTATCCAGTAACTATCGTCCAATTAGCTTAACCTCAGTTGTATGTAAAATGCTAGAAACGGTCATAAGAGACAGACTCGTAAATCACTTAGAGGAAAATAACATACTTAAAGATACTCAACACGGCTTTCGTAAAAAACGTTCCTGTTTAACAAACCTCTTAGACTTCTTCCACGATATCCTCAACCTCTACGATGAGAGTAAAGCTGTAGATATTATATACCTTGATTTTCAAAAGGCCTTTGACAAAGTTCCCCACAAACGTTTACTGCTAAAACTAAAAGCGCATGGAATACAAGACGGTGTGTTGAAATGGATAGAAAATTGGCTCAGCGACAGAAAGCAAAGAGTAGTCATAAACGGTAAGGCATCAAAATGGACCAATGTAAGTAGCGGGGTACCCCAGGGATCGGTACTAGGACCAATTCTCTTTCTAATTTACATCAACGACATAGATGAGGGTCTCACCTGTACAATCTCAAAATTTGCTGACGATACAAAAATTGCAAATAGCGTACTCTCAAAAGAACAAGTTGACGATATGCAACACAATCTAGATAAATTGTCATGTTGGGCCCAAATTTGGCAAATGAGTTTCAATGCGGATAAATGTAAAGTACTACATATCGGATACCTAAATGAGAAAGCAAACTATTCGATGAATGGCACTCAGCTTAAGAATGTAAACAGAGAAACCGATCTGGGAGTAACAATATCGAGTAACCTAAAACCGAGTCAACAATGTTCAGAAGTTGTTAAGAAGGCAAACAAAATAATTGGCTTTATAGGCAGGTCATTTGAGCATAAATCCAAAGAAGTTATCCTAACCCTTTACAATTCCTTAGTCCGCCCTCTTCTGGAATACTGCGTTCAATCCTGGTGCCCTTATTACCAAAAAGATATAAACAAGCTAGAACGAGTTCAACGTAGAGTTACCAAAATGATACCTAGCCTAAAGAACAAACCATACGAAGAGCGTCTTAGAGAATTAAATCTATTTCCTTTAACCCAGCGCAGATTAAGAGGCGACTTAATTCAAGTGTTCAAAATCATCAAAGGCATCGACAATATGAACTGTAGTAAGTACTTCACTATCGACCAATCTAATTACACGCGGGGAAACGGTTGCAAAATTATTGGTAAATCTTTTAACTCGCACGAATCTAAGAATTTCTTCTTCAATCGAGTTGTCAACTTGTGGAATGGGCTTCCCCGAAACGTTATAGACTGCATCACCGTTGATTCATTTAAACTCCGCCTAGACAAATATCTCGCATCAAACCCGCGACTGACTGCGTTTGTAAATGAATAACTTTATTTTATCCCCCCCTCAGTTACTAACCCATCTGTCCCCTACTAACTTCCTAATCCTGCCACGGACATTAGTTCCAGGGCAGTAATTCCCTTTCCAATGTTCCCTTACCCACTCTAAACCACTGTTTGGACACTTGACCCTCAGTGTTTTGGAGGACAAGCAACCTAGAAGGGTCACTGGATCTGTTGTTGCTTGATTTCCTTTGTACTCCTTTGTACTCTCTCAACACTCTTCGAAAAGTAGATAAGAGGTGCCGTTGTAAAGGCTTTCTTACCTGGTATTCTTATCCCTCAATACTTTCACCTGACACACACACACACACACACACAAAAGGGACTGGAGTTCTCGAAATGGGGTTCCAGTCTTGACGTTATTCTTGATTTAACGTGTGCTGGCTTGATAATCCAATAGGGTTGATAGCCTCTGAAGTCCTATTTTAACACACACACACATACACACACACACACAAACACACACACAAACACACGCAGAAACGCAACATTAGAGTACGGTAAATTTAAATTATGGTGTCTGTAATGACAAGGTGTCCGGTGACTATAACTTACTGACCAGCCAGTAACTCTCAACACCCACGGTATAGTAACTTACAAACCTGACACGCCCACTAACACACACACAACCACACACACACAACCACACACACACACCTTGAAACACATATAAATATGTCATGCTCGTCTGCAGCCACAAATTTAAAGGGTGGGGGATTGTAGTGAGAGGAAAATAATGAATAACAGAACAAATAATCACTCACTCTCTCTCTCTCTCTCTCTCTCCAACACACACGATTATTTCACTTTATGAACTCATCAACCGTACACAATCTTTATCCGCCCTCTCCTGCACAACCCCATATTTCATACAGCCAGTTAGGATCCTTCTATGGGCACATGAACATACTACTATCATTAGCCATGGTAATTTCTTCCAATAACTGCTTACCTATAGCATAATCACCCTAATTAACTCCATATCAGTGAAAACCCCCATCAACGCAAATCTGTCAATATCTGTTTCACTCTAGTACACAGGGAAAACAAGTAACAACATATGTATTGATCCTTACGAGGGTGCTTGTAACTAGACTACCGATCCCATGTGAAAACAGGAAAGGATATCACAGTATAAAGTGATGCTATTCGTTTGTAAACGCATTTATTCGGGGGTTAAGAGCGATATATTAATATAGTCCATTTTTGAAAGTTTGAGCAGAACTACTGTACACTCAATGACATTAGGTAGTCCATTCCATAAGTGTACCACTGAAAAAGCTTGCACCCCCTAGCCTTGTCAGATCTAACGTATCCTAATCTACCTTAGGCACACCTAAAGCTCGGTTCACACATACACGAATTAACGTCCCGTCCGTCCCCGACCCCTTAATTCACCGTGCTTAGGCGGCGTCCTTTTTGTGCATGCATAAAATGGTCCGTGTGGGTCGGGGCAACTGCCAGAAAACGTGTTATGTCGGGGACACCTCCGGGACACACACGGAGACACACGGAAGCAGTCGTCGTCTAGACGTAGCCTGGCTGCGTCTACACGACGACTGCTTCCGTGTGTGTCCGTGTGTGTCCCGTGGGTGTCCGGGCAAAAAAACTTTGGAACGGTCCTAGTGGCCATCGTGGCCACATGGGGCCTCCAGATTGATGCCGTCCTGTCTATTTTCTTGGTCGGGGACGGACGTGACGTTAATTCGTGCATGTGTAAACCGAGCTTAATCTAGCATTGCCTAAAGCTTGGTTCACACATGCACGAATTAACGTCACATCCGTCCCCGACCAAGAAAATAGGCAGGACGGCATAAATCTGGAGGCCCCATGTGGCCACGATGGCCACTAGGGCCGTTCCCACGTTTTCTTGCCGCCGTTCTCATCTCGTTAATCGTCGTCTAAACGCCGTCAGTCGTCGTCTAGACGCCGTCAGTCGTCGTCTAGACGCCGCCAGGCTGCGTCTAGACGACGACTGCTCCCGTGTGTGTTCTGTGGGTGTCCCCCACATAACACGTTTTCTGGCAGTTGCCCCGACCCACACGGACCATTTTATGCTGCACAAAAAGGACGCCGCCTAGGCACGGCGAATTTAGGGGTCGGGAACGGACGGGACATTAATTCGTGCATGTGTAAACTGAGCTTAAGTGAACACACTAACGTATCCTGCTATAAAGCTCGGTTCACACATGCACGAATTAACGTCACGTCCGTCCCCGACCCCTTAATTCGCCGTGCCTTGGCGGCGTCCTTTTTGTGCATGCATAAAAAGGTCCGTGTGGGTCGGGGACACCCACGGAACACACACAGACACACCCCGAAGCAGTCGTCGTCTAGACGCAGCCTGGCGGCGTCTAGACGACGACTGCTTCCGTGTGTGTCAGTGTGTGTTCCATGGGTGTCCCGGCAAAAAATATTTGGAACGGCCCTAGTGGCCACGAACGTGGCCACATGGGGCCTCCAGATTGATGCCGTCCTGCCTATTTTCTTGGTCGGGTACGGACGTGACGTTAATTCGTGCATGTGTGAACCGAGCTTTACCCAATCTAACCCGACTTAAGCTAATCCGCAGTTGACACAGAAAAGGGAATGACTGAAACTAGAATTGCCGCCACAGCACCCCAGTTGACAATATCAGTACTGCATGTCACCAGAAGGTACCAAGGATCTATATCAAACTGTGTAAGTGGAGAGTGCCGAGGTAGTGTATCGCGTCTCTGTATATTATCGAAATATATATCTTGGTAGCATGTCCTGCCTCTAAATTCCCTTCTGGTTGTATGTCATTACCAACTTTATATCCCCTCGCCTTTTGATATATGCTACGCTGAATTTTTAGCTTTGTAGTTGGGTGTGCTTCTTCGAAATGTCTTTTTGTTACGACCTGCATGCACATTGTATATATTTAATGGTGCAAATAATGAAGGAGACAAAAATATTGCGAGGTATGTCTAATTCAATATTCTCGTACTGTTCACTAAACCCTTTCATTATGGGTGACTTTATTGTTTTATTCTGGTTATCATAAGACGATTTTGTTCAATTTAGGAATGAGCGATGATAGTCAATAGGCTAATTGAGAAATACTATAAGCTACCTTTTTTAACTACACGTCCTTCCTAAGATGATTACAATTGTCTAATATTAGCCACTCACATTAAATTGAAGCCATCGTATTGGAGGGGTCATACTGTTCATACATGCGTACAAGATTCATACAGAAAAGAGACAAACCATCAAATAACTCGACTTACTGATATTATGTTATATAAATACCATGCATAAACATACATATACAGTATAGGATACCCTATTCAGTACCGGTGACGTCCTTTTCGTCATATTCTGGCAACTAGTAGACGATTTTAGTCAGATTAGGAATTAGGATTTGTGGTAGCTAAAATAATTAAATGAAATAGTATGTAGGCTTTTAATGGTCACAGGTCTTTCCTAAGCTGAATTGAATACAATTTAATAGTTGCCAGAATATTATGAAAAGAACGTCACCGGGACTGAATGGGATATATACATATACAGTACATTGATATAAACATAAACCACACTCGCGCTAGACTGCACTGAAGCATAATACAACACTGCTACAAATCCTACTTTAATGTAATAATGTTTTTGTTATACAACAATATTAATATATGAATATAACAAAAAAATAACCAATAACAAGAACAGCCCTCCACCTTTTACTCTTCTACTTTGCTCTCTCTGTCCTCACTAGACCTGTTGTTGCTTGATTTTATTTGTACTCCTTCTCGAAATGTTTTAGTCTAGTCTAGTGGAGGTTCAGTCATCTGTAAGTGGCCAGGGTGAGAGCAGCTCCCTCCAAAATTTGTATAAGGTTCACTACCCTAGCTGGGTTACCGACCAAGGCTGACGAGTCCCATATATTTAATGAAATTTACGCTACACTAAACGTTTAACTTTCCTTCCCAACCTGTCAATCCCCCTCGCCTTTGCAACTATAATTTTTTTTTTCTCTCTCTCTCTCTCTCTCTCTCTCTCTCTCTCTCTCTCTCTCTCTCTCTCTCTCTCACTGACCATTACCATATTCCCCTCTAACCCTTCCCAAAGCATCGTTTGCATAGATAAATCCCTACACCCCGTTGTCTCCTTTCTGCCTCATTAGAGAGAGAGAGAGAGAGAGAGAGAGAGAGAGAGAGAGAGAGAGAGAGAGAGAGAATATGTTGGTACGATCATATTATACTCATGAAGTTGTATTACTACGAACGTGAATATAGAATGCAAACAACGAAGTTGAATGTAACACATATTATACAATACATACACAAATATGATGAAGATCAGTATCGGGTGATAAATATAAAATTTACGGTTTTCTTAGTAGTATAAAAGTATGATAATTGTTTAAATTTTAACTTGTTACTTTTATCCTAAATGAAAATCATATCTATAAATGAATTCATGCAATCTTAAGAGGACATGACTGCTGTTTTGGCCTATTAATTCATTCATTCATTTATTAGTTTCCTCGCTAGACGTCCCTCAAACTTGAAAAACATCCCCTAGAACCCCCCCCCCCCCCTCCCCCCTCAAGATAAATTTGTAAATTTGTTGATAGAAAAATGTCCCGGCCGAATGCCGGTTCCTCTCCTCTTACAATTACAGGCTCGCTATCGCTCGCCAGGAACACAATTGACACCTAAATGGCACGATAGGTCTTAAATTGTATAACGAAATAGGACGAAAGGTCTTAAAATCGTCAAACAAATGGGCCGAACGTCTAAACATCTCAAAACTAATGGGACTAAACACGAGGGAGAAAGGGGACCAGAAAAACGACCGTCTCCCCTTAACACTGTTTATGGGTTAGTTATTCACAATTAATAGTGTCGGTGGTGTAATGGTTTAGTTGCTTATGTTCTGGGTGTGGTGTTCCGAGTTCGAATCCCGGGAGGATCATATGCTTTCATTAATTTATTCAGGTGCATTTGGGTTTGTAATGGAGGATTGATGTTAAGAACGGGGTGTTCCTTAATATGTCATTAACCCATTCAGTACCGGTACCGCCCTTTTTACTTTATTCTTGCTACTATTAAACGATTTCATTCAGTTTTAAAAGAGCCTACAACAATTAACAGGCTTGAAACTATCTCACTTAACCCTAATTACTACCACAGATCCTTCTTAAACTATCTCA
This sequence comes from Lithodes maja, assembly GCA_037953745.1. NCBI lineage: Eukaryota > Metazoa > Arthropoda > Malacostraca > Decapoda > Lithodidae > Lithodes > Lithodes maja. The sequence continues at coordinate 23,754 of JBAKBP010020033.1, forward strand.
CTTAACCCTAATTACTACCACAGATCCTTCTTAAACTATCTCACTTAACCCTAATTACAACCACAGATCCTTCTTAAACTATCTCACTTAACCCTAATTACTACCACAGATCCTTCTTAAACTATCTCACTTAACCCTAATTACTACCACAGATCCTTCTTAAACTATCTCACTTAACCCTAATTACTACCACAGATCCTTCTTAAACTTCAAAAAATCGTCTAAACATAACTAGAATAAAAAAAAAAAACGTCACCGGTACAGAAAGGATTGAAACTTATGCCTTGTTCTAATTCAGTTTTTGGGGTCCATGATATCTCACACAGTACTAACTAAATCAGTACCAGATTATGGGAGGGGCGCTGATATAGATAGTCTGTATTTTCTATCTATATATTTTTGTTTTACTTTCCTCCCTCGACCACTGCGTCCAAGCTTTGAAAAAATGCACCTCAATTCCCCCTTTCAAGATAAATTTGTACAATTTTCGGCAGAAACATATCCTGGCCGAAGGCCGTTTCATACAAAATTACAGGCTCGCTATCGCTCGCCGGGAAAAATCGACACCTAAATGGCACGAAAGGTTTTCATATTGACATATTACCATGGGAACAGGTAGGCTAATACCCTACTAATTACAGGTGAGTTAGGAGGCAGGAAGACAGAACAGCTAAACACAATAATATTATAGAAGACGCACCTTCAGCCAAAGCAGACATAAGGGAAAATTTAATGTGAGAATGAAATATGTAGAATTTAAAAAATATATGTGTGCAATACGAAACGTAGAAGTGAAGCATTAATTATACCATAATACATTTGGATGATAATTCTAACGAGATCATAAACATGCCAGTAATTAGGAGCTTGGAGGACAGTGAACGGACTCTTTATAACACACCTCATAATATGATCATTATTATCTATTAAGATTATATAGTACGTTAGGTATTGCTCGGATATATTAAAACATATTTCGGTAATAGGCTACTAGACAAATATTAAGACAAATAAACCTCTAAACATACATGCCAAGTGTCAAAGTGCGAGTGTTATCTGGGTGACAGGTTAATACTGTACTCATTACTGGTGTTAATGGGCCTGGAAATGTTTGGAATACAGGTGGTCTACAGTGATGTGTGGGGATACAGGTAGTCTACAGTAATCTACTTATAGATGACAAACATTGGCAGGTAAACATAACATTCAACCCTTAGAAAATACGATGACGCATTTTGTTTATGTTTTCTGGCTATTATTAGACGATTTTATTAAGATTAGAAAGGGTATATGGAAGTCAGAGGGTTAATTTAGATGGTCTTTATCCTTTTAACTCCCACAGATCCTTCATAAATTGTGCGTTATGATCTTCAAAGGGTTAAGTGCTAGAGGTGATGTCTTTGGTATTTCCAACACGAACATATTAAACAAGCACACAATTTATCTTGGCCATTCGCTTCACTTTATCAATAACACACTTAGATACACACCTTTGCCGTCCTACACGGTTTGATTTCACACATACAAATAATTACAGTACCTAGCTTACATAATACATAAGCCCATAATCTGACAAACATCCTTACCTGCCTGCTTATCGCTGTTTCACACATACAATTATTGAACTGAAACCACGCTAACACAAAGGACTTTTCTCTGACATATTTGCATACAGCTCTCTCTCTCTCTTACACTCACTTTCACTCTCTCTCTAAACATACACACACACACTCAGGTAATAAAAGCAACAAAAACCTCTTCCACTAACCCAATCACCAACTCTCCCCTGCCAATATATTTTTTACAACCCTTTAGATTACATTGTCGAACTACTTGATACTGTTTCTGGCAGTTCCGTAGATGGGAGAAAAGTGTTTAGTTAGTTGTATTTTCACTTTTTTCTTATATTACGAATGGGTGTATTACTTAGATTGGTATTTTTTGACGAGTAACCAAAAACATTACCAAAACATTAAGTAATTGTAAATACTTTATAAAAAGTTTAAAAACAATTACTTAAAGTAAGCGCACGGACATGCACAAGTACTCACTGTAACTCACACATTAACACTTAGAAGACTGGATGACTCCTTTCTCTCCTGTGTTTTGGCTATAATTAGACATTTATATTCATATTAGCAAGGGTATGTGGCATTAAATGATTGTTTTAATTTTTTTGTTTTGTATTATGCAATTGTGTCAAAGTCTTTTGAATTGAATTGCATTTATTTAATTGAGATAGTATTTACCCTTATAATCCCCACATAGCCTCCCTAAACTGTAAGAAATCGTCTAATGATAGCCAGAATAAACTGTCAAAAATGCGTCATAGTCTTCAAAGGGTTAACCCCTTCTGTATTGCAACATCTTTTTAAATTTTACTCTAGCTATATTTAGACGGTTTTCTTCAGTTTAAGAAGGATCTGTGGTGGTAAAATGGGTTAAGTGAGATTGTTCGAAGCCTGTTATATTTTGGGTGCCCTTAACCCTTCTTTGGCGGCGCCCGGCTATAGCCGGGCGAGAGAACCAAGGACTATGTGGCGGGACCCGGCTATAGTCGCATGCAATTTTGAGCACGTAATGTGCTCTGAGAGAGAGCGGAGCAGTGGGAGGAGCATAGGTTACCTCATGACCGCTCGCCACGGTGGCCGTGGAGCTACTGAGATGTACTCCGCCCTACTCCACTCTCCCTCACTCGTTTCACACGTAATAATGTAAGGAAATGACCGTATTTTACCGATTTTGCCCTTCGGTTGCATCGTTGCAAGACAACCAGTGATCGTAGAAGAATGGTTCTGGTGTCATTGGAAAGCTCATTTAACGCCCTTTCAGGGATACATACTTGTATTACGCTCTGGCTCTTGTTTATGCATTAAAACGAGCACGGAAACAAGCTCGTTTATGGTAAAACCCCCCGCTGGGCGGCACAGTCAAATATACTCCACCACCCGCTCTTTGAGTGTTAAGAAACTGAATATTTTGGCCCATTCGAAGGAAGCCCCACCACCGAGCTAAGGATAGCGGCCTCCAATCACAGGCTACTACGTCATGAAGAGCAGGCGTCATATGACACGCCAGGCTCGCCATCCAATAGGGAGCGGGTGGCCCCGCCCAAGCGAGGAATGCACACGTACATACACACGCACATACTACCACCTCGCTCTTCCCTCTCTCTCCTTGCAACTATCACACTACATAATATTATCTAATAACTCTATCAATGATATAAAATACTTCCAAGTGTCACAGACAAGAATAAAGGCAAACACTGATCTGTCTGTGACAACATGAACACTAAGAAAGAAAGAACATCGTTCTACGATTATTATAGCCCATTTCACTGCCCTGGCGAGCGCTAGCGAGTACGAGTACATTCTGGCAAGCTGACCAGCGTAACACCCCGCCCAAGATGTGGGACGTTTTAACCTCAGGTAAATGCCACATCTGACCAGACAGAATGCCCACTAACCCCGCATCACCCAGCTACTCCCCAAGTTGTGAAAAACAAGGCACAATCACAAACGTAAAAACACCTCATTATATACAAAAAATCTACACAACACTTCCCCAAAATAATAGTATCACTTAACAATATTACGCTCAACGAGCAAGCTTCACCAAGCCTAGCCAACTAAGACAAAAACTCAGAATGTCTTAGATTCTTGCTGTAACATACTGCACTTATATACTATCAAAAGAAAGAGTTTTTGGTGAACCATAATTATAAGGCCCAATTATAGGCTCAACTCACTAATACTATGAGGATTGACCTTACCAAACTGGTGTGTGTGTAGTGTGTGTGTATGTATGTGTGTAGTGTGTGTGTGTGTGTGTGCAGGTGTGTGTGTGTGTATATATATATTTGTGTGTGTGGTGTGTTTGTGCATTTGCGCGTGTGTGTGTGTATTTACCTATTTGTATTTACCTATTTGTAGTATACAGGAGTTGAGCTTTTTAGGCTCGTATTGTCCCGCTTCCTGAGTTACAATTATCTAACTTTGCCTGTGTGTGTCTGTGTGTGTGTGCGCGTAATAATGATGATGCTAATTATAATAATATATTAGAAAACTCTATAACTCTGTTTACAATACGGTATATCCCTAATCTCTTCAGAAACTATATTTAGTAGGTTATTGCTGCATTGCTGCTGTAGTTGAAATGGATGCTTATCTATATTAGAAATATTCCAATTTTGCCTTCTGAATTTTTGGCACTACAAGTGAAACGGAGGCGTCGAGTGACAGAGGTAATAGGTCGGAAAAGCGTGGACTCAGGAGAACTCTACAGGATATCCTGTCTGCAACTGATCGTGGTGAAGCAAGTACCGGCAAATGTGATGCCATTGATAAGCAACCCATCAAGAAAATAGTGCAAAATGTGTTGACTAGTGAGTGTGCTGACGTAGTTACTAGTGAAGAGCTGCAACATAAACTTAAACAGTCAAACAAACAGTGCCAAAACCTTCAAGCTGAAAATGAAGCATTGCGATCAAATTTGCTCTATCCACAAACAAAGCACGAACAAACATATTCATATGCAGACATTGAGAGCCTCCTAGAACCTATTTTCAGTAAAACACAAATCAATGCAATCATGAACAAAAAGAGTGTTAGGCATTGGCCAGATGAAGATGTATCAGCTGCAATAAATCTACGAAGCACGAGTCCTAAATGTTACGAGTATCTGAGAACTAAAAAGGGAATTCCCTTGCCCAGTAAAAGTACCCTAAATGAACGAGCCAAGAACTTTTCATGTGAACCTGGCATTTTAGACTCTGTGTTATCAATCATGAGGGCAAAGTCTGATACCTTCACTGAGATAGAAAAGTTAGCAGTTATATCATTAAATGAAATGTCTATTACAAGTGAGTGCTGCTATGACAAGGGTACCGGTAAGGTATTCTTTATAAACCTCATGATAAAGTACAGATTGTGATGCTCAACGGACTGGTAGGCAAATGGAAGCAGCCATTTTTTTATGACTTTAATGTTCCAGGCATGACGAAAACCTTATTGACATTAATAGAAGAGGTTGAAAATGCAGGTTATCCAGTTGTTGCTTTGGTTCATGATTTAGGGCCCACTAATATTAAAATGTGGAAGGACTTGGGCATTGATCCGGTGGGAACTAAACAAATGTCTTTTAAGAATCCAGTTGCAGATTGGGATATCCATGTGTTTGCAGATGTCCCACATTCGATTAAATTGATTAGGAATAATTTTCTTGATCATGGTTTTTACCTGAAGGATGGCAATTTTGTGTCTGATTCTTGTATCAGGGAAATACTAACGGCAACAACAACAGAATATGGTTTAGCATATAAGTTAGGTGAAATGCATTTGAATGCATCAGGTCAGCAACGTCAGCGGGTTAAATTTGCAGCTCAACTATTGTCCCAAACATGTTCTAGCTCAATAAAATATATTGGAGAGAGAGGACTGTTGGAGAGCAGCAATTTTAAGGAAACTGCTGACTTCATAAGTCTGGTGGACGAATGGTTTGATATGATGAATTCTTCTCATAAGTTTGGTGACAAGCATTCACGTAACGCATTTGGAGTTAATTTATGTGACCAAATAAATGTCCTGCATAGAGTTATTGAAGTGATGACAACGATGAGAGTAGGGAGGCGAATGCATAAAGGGCTGTATATGTTTCAGAAAGGTGTAATCTTATCTTCTCATTCACTGATAGGGTTGCACAATATGCGTCAGAATTTTTTTAATGTTGAATACATTTTAACTAGACATTTAAATCAAGATTGCCTGGAACATTTATTTGGGTGCATAAGGCAAATGCATGGAATCTATGACCATCCAAATACTGTAAGTATGAAATTCAGGCTAAAGAAGTTACTCCTAGGAAAAGATGTTGCACTAATTTCTGAGAAACCTAACACAACTACTGATGATTTTGACTGCTTAACAAATAATGTTTGCATGAGCACACCAAATAATAAAGGTACACCTTTCTGTGAAAGAGATTTGGCAGTAGAACTTTACATTACAAGTAACTGTTTCAAAGACTTGGATGACGGGTATGAGGTAGAAAATTATGCAAGTGATGAGACTGATGAATACCAGAAGTGTATGAACCCTAGTGTACGTGGAGGTAAATCAATTGATTTAGTAATAGAAGAAGAATGTTTGAGGTACATTGGTGGTTATATTGTAAGGAAGTTTTGTGTGCAATACCCTCACTTAGGCCAGAAAGCTACTGAATGCAAGTCCATGAACAAGACCTGGACTGAAGAATTAAGAGGTGAACTGTATGCTCCCTCAGAGTCTTTTTATGCTCACTTAACCACAATGAGAGAAGTATTTAAGACTGTACATGGGGACAGTCTTAAAGAGGGCAAATAATGTTTTAAACAAATTGTGTTGGAAATAGAAAGTGTTGGAATTGATCTACCGACTGATGTTATATGCTTCTTTGCCAAAATATCTGTATTTTGTAGAATTCGAAAGATAAAAGCTAGTATTAAGATAAACAAGAAAAAAAGAAAGACTTGCAGAAGTGAAAATAGAAAATGTATTAAAATGAGCAAATAATAGTATGGAGAACATAACTGTGAATAACTTGTGTACATCATATTCTCTTTCTTATTATGGTCTATAGTGACATACTGCAAAAAAAGAGTCTTATACTATCTGATAAACTATGATATTTCACTAGAATTTGTTTCCAATGCTGAAAGACTACACTGATATTATTTTCATGAGTATTGGGGCTTCTACTGTTAAGGGAATAAAGATAACCAAGCAAACCAAAACCATATTTGTGTACATATATTCTAAGTACTCTCCTATAAGATGTACAGATACTGCATATATTATATATGTACATAAAATGCCTGCCAATGCCAAATATGCAAACAAATTAGTGGAGAGAGAGAGAGAGTGAGAGCGAGTTATGTGGCGGCTATATGGTCCCTCATCTTGGTCCAGTGGTCCAGTGGTACAGCCTACGTCATGCGCACAGTGAGCGTAAACTCGTGCGTCGACTGGCCGACCTCTCTACATAGACCTTGGTCAGCCAGTTCTGAACTACCCGGTGAGTTATGACTGTGTTGCTGCCGGACAAGGGACTGGAGTTCTCGAAAAGGGCATATACTGTCCTGACGCTATTCTTGACTTACAGTGTGCTGGCTTAATAATCCAGAAGGGTTGATAGCCTCTGAAGTCCTATTTTAACTAATATATAGCTGCTGGACTGGCTCTCTCTGGGAGGAATTAATCTGGTTGTTTGGTAAGATTTGGAGTTTGGTAGAAAATTGTAGGAGTATAAACCTAAAAGAGAGAACAAATAGACTGCTAGTATTCACGACTTTTTGAAGGTTCCACGAATATTATTTTTTGTATATATTTGTAAGTCGCTCATATAGATATATCTATCTATCTATCTATTGCCCGACGCCGTGATCCCCGAAGGGGTGGCCACGAACGAACCGCCCCCATGCACCTCTGTCCCCAGTCAGTCGACGCCCCTCCCCCCAACCAGCACCGCCTTCGTTCATGTAGTTCCTCACTCCATCCTTCTACCTCATATTCGGTCTACCTCTCCCCCTCTGTCCCTCCACCTCGCTCTCGTACACCCTCTTAGTCATTCTCTCGCTTTCCATACGTTCCATATGGCCGAACCATCTCAAGTTGTTCCTTTTCACACTTTCCAGCACATCTACCTCCACACCACACCTCCTTCTTACTTCCTCATTAGTCTGTCTATCCCTCCATGTAACTCCGCACGCACTCCTTAAGTAATTCATTTCCACTGCTCTCACTCTTGGTCTGAGTCTCTCAACCAACGTCCATGCTTCGCTTCCGTAAGTCAGTGTCGGGATTACCACACTGTCATGCAAGGACTTCTTCACTTCCATACTGACCACCCTATTTCTTGTTACTGCTTTTAGCGTTCCTACAACCCTCTTCCCCTGTTGTACCCTCTCCCGCACCTCTTCATCCATAGTCCCATCTTTACTCAACACACTGCCCAGATACTTAAAAGAGTTGACGATCTCCATAGCCTGACCGTTCAGCTTCACCTCACACTCTGTGACTTCACCCCTTTCGAAGACCATAACCTTGCTCTTCCCCGTATTTACCTTCAAATTCCGTTTTTCGCACACAGTTCCAAACTCATTTACCAGACCCTGCAACTCCCATTCATTATCACTCATCAGAACTGTATCATCCGCAAACAGCAGTATAGGTAGCTTCCACTCAATTCCCTCCCTTTTCAGCAATACACCAACATCCACTGCTCTTGATAGTATTTCTTTCATAACTCCATCCATATATACAGTAAACAACCACGGGGACATCACACACCCCTGTTTCAAACCAACATTCAGGTCAAAGAACTCGCTCTGCTCACTCTCCACACGTACTGCCGCCTTTGCACCCTCATACATGCTCTTCACTGCTTTCAGCAACTTGCCCTCTACTCCGTATATTCTAAGTACTTTCCACAAACCTTCTCTATCCACTCTGTCATAGGCCTTCTCCAAGTCCATAAAGGCAACATACACCTTTTGTTTCTTCTCCAGATACTTCTCCACAACACAATTCAGGGTAAAAATCTGATCTACACATCCTCTTCCCTTCCTAAAACCTCCCTGCTCGTCGCCTATCCATTTCTCCGTTCTCACTCTCACTCTCTCAATCACTACCCTACTGTATACCTTCCCTACTACGCTTAGAAGACATATTCCTCGGTGGTTACCACACACTCCTCTTTCCCCTTTGCCC
>JBAKBP010020033.1:37500-43408 GCA_037953745.1 Lithodes maja
TGAACATTGTTGACTCGGTTTTAGGTTACTCGATATTGTTACTCCCAGATCAGTTTCTCTGTTTACATTCTTAAGCTGAGTGCCATTCATCGAATAGTTTGCTTTCTCATTTAGGTATCCGACATGTAGTACTTTACATTTATCCGCATTGAAACTCATTTGCCAAATTTGGCCCAACATGACAATTTATCTAGATTGTGTTGCATATCGTCAACTTGTTCTTTTGAGAGTACGCTATTTGCAATTTTTGTATCGTCAGCAAATTTTGAGATTGTGCAGGTGAGACCCTCATCTATGTCGTTGATGTAAATTAGAAAGAGAATTGGTCCTAGTACCGATCCCTGGGTACCCCGCTGGGATCGGTACTAGGACCAATGTAGGTATATAATATCTACAGCTTTACTCTCATCGTAGAGGTTGAAGATATCGTGGAAAGAAGTCTAAGAGGTTTGTTAAACAGGAACGTTTTTACGAAAGCCGTGTTGAGTATCTTTAAGTAAGTTATTTGCCTCTAAGTGATTTACGAGTCTGTCTCTTATGACCGTTTCTAGCATTTTACATACAATTGAGGTTAAGCTAATTGGACGATAGTTACTGGGTAGGGATTTGCTGCCTTTTTTGAATATCGGTGTTACGTTGGCTAGCTTCCACTGATCAGGCATAGTCCCAGACTGCAAGGATTCATTGAATAGCAATGTCAGTGGTTTGGAGAGCTCATCCTTAGCTTCCTTTAGAACTCTAGGTGAGATTGTATCAGGTCCAGGCGTTTTATTTACCTTGAGTTTATCTAAACAATTCAATACTTCTCTCTCTGTAACGGTGATATTGCTTAGAACATCTGAATTATCAATCTGAATCGGCGATGGTGTAGGGATATCACTGAGGTCTTCGGTTGTAAAAACTGATGCAAAGAAGGTATTGAGGGCATTACTCATTTGTACTTCGTCTTTGGTGTATTCTCCATTTTCATCGACTAACGGTCCAACAGTTGAAGTAACTACTTTTTTCTTTCTGATATAACTATAGAATTCTTTCGGGTTTGTTTTACTTTGATTCGCAACATGTAACTCCAGGGTCTTTTTACTTTGCTTAATTAACTTTTTGGCTTTGCGTCGTAGCTCTACAAATTTCACCCGTGGTTCGTCATTTTGTGAGGATTTTAATCTATCATTAGCAAATGTTTTAGCAAGCAGACAGTCTGAAATATCTTTATTCCACCATTTGGGCTTATCATTTTGGCCTGGACGCCGTATTTTTCGATGGTATGCAGTCTTGCACTGCCTTAAGGTAAGTGGTTGTGAAACACTCCCAAGATGTATTTATGTCGTTATTGTTAGTCAGAAAGCTCCAGTCAGTTTCTTTAAGTTTTGATTTAAGTTTATGAAAATTTGCTTTCTTGAAATTAGGGACTTTCTCAATGCTGCTATTTGATTTGTTACTAGTAAACTTTAAAGTGAAAGTTATCGTACGATGGTCGCTGTTACTGAATTCATCACCAACATTCAAATTCTCTATTAATTCTTCTTTTGTTGCGAGTACAAGGTCAAGCACATTATTACCACGGGTCGGAGATTGTACAAATTGAAAAAGTGAACTCTCTTGCAAGTTAGCATAGAGGTCGTGTCCAGAGTGTGAAGTAAGAATATCGCCCCATTTAGTCACGGGTAAGTTGAAATCGCCAAGAATTACGGTATCTTGTATGTTAGTTATTTCTGCAATTTGTTCATAAATTTCACTGTCAGTTTGCACTGATTGAGATGGGGGTCCTGTATAATAAAGCTAGTGTTATTTTAGTTCCTCGTTTATTATTTAATAGTACGTAAGATATGTCTATATTCGCAATTTGAGGTTTGGAGAGAGAGAGAGAGAGAGAGAGAGAGAGAGAGAGAGAGAGAGAGAGAGAGAGAGCTAGAGAGGTTATTTTAAGTTAGTTCATTCTACTACATTAATACAAAACACAATGAATCAATGAGAGAGAGAGAGAGAGAGAGAGAGAGAGAGAGAGAGAGAGAGAGAGAGAGAGAGCTAGAGCTAGAGAGGTTATTTTAAGTTAGTTCATTCTACTACATTAATACAAACACAATGAATCAATGAGAGAGAGAGAGAGAGAGAGAGAGAGAGAGAGAGAGAGAGAGAGAGAGAGAGAGAGAGAGAGAGAGCTAGAGCTAGAGAGGTTATTTTAAGTTAGTTCATTCTACTACATTAATACAAACACAATGAATCAATGAGAGAGAGAGAGAGAGAGAGAGAGAGAGAGAGAGAGAGAGAGAGAGAGAGAGAGAGCTAGAGCTAGAGAGGTTATTTTAAGTTAGTTCATTCTACTACATTAATACAAACACAATGAATCAATGAGAGAGAGAGAGAGAGAGAGAGAGAGAGAGAGAGAGAGAGAGAGAGAGAGAGAGAGCTAGAGAGGTTATTTTAAGTTAGTTCATTCTACTTATTTTATATCAAAGAAAGTCTTAACCCGACCCTCGTGTCAAAACCTCAAATTGTGAACGTCGACACATCTTTTGTGCTAATAAAGAATAATAAAGGTACAAAAATAATACTTGCGTTAATATACAGACCTCCAGCTCAATCAGTGCAAACTGACCGAGAAATTTACGAACAAATTGCAGATGTAAGTAACTCACAAGATACCGTAATTTTTGGCGACTTTAATTTACCTGTGACCAAGTGGGGCGATACTCTTACTTCACACTCCGGACATGACTTGTATACGAACTTGCAAGAGAGTTCGCTTTATCAATTTGTTCGAACGCCGACCCGTGGTAATAACGTTCTTGACATTGTACTTGCAACAAAAGAAGAATTGATAGAGAATTTGAATGTTGGTGATGAATTCAGTAACAGCGACCATCGTACGATAACTTTCACTTTAAAGTTTACTAGTAACGAACCAAATAGTAGCATCGAAAAAGTCCCTAATTTCAAGAAAGCAAACTTCCATAAACTTAGAGCTATGTTTAAAGAAACTGACTGGAGCTTTTTAATTAACAATAACGACATAAATACATCTTGGAAGTTATTCGAAACCACTTACCTAAAAGCAGTGCAAGACTGCATACCATCGAAAATACGGCGTCCAGGCCATAATAATAAGCCCAAATGGTGGAATAAAGATATTTCAAACTGCCTGCTTGCTAAAAAATTTGCTAATGATAGATTAAAATCCTCACAAAATGACGAAGAAACGGGTGAAATTTGTAGAGCTACGACGCAAAGCCAAAAAGTTAATTAAGCAAAGTAAAAAGACCTTAGAGTTACATATTGCGAATCAAAGTAAAACAAACCCGAAAGAATTCTATAGTTATATCAGAAAGAAAAAAGTAGTTACTTCAACTGTTGGACCGTTAGTCGATGAAAAAGGAGAATACACCAAAGACGAAGTACAAATGAGTAATGCCCTCAATACCTTCTTTGCATCAGTTTTTACAACCGAAGACCTCAGTGATATCCCTACACCATCGCCGATTCAGATTGATAATTCAGATGTTCTAAGCAATATCACCGTTACAGAGAGAGAAGTATTGAATTGTTTTAGATAAACTCAAAGTAAATAAAACGCCAGGACCTGATACAATCTCGCCTAGAGTTCTAAAGGAAGCTAAGAATGAGCTCTCCAAACCACTGACATTACTATTCAATAAATCCTTGCAGTCTGGAACTATGCCTGATCAGTGGAAGCTAGCCAACGTAACACCGATATTCAAAAAAGGCAGCAAATCCCTACCCAGTAACTATCGTCCAATTAGCTTAACCTCAGTTGTATGTAAAATGCTAGAAACGGTCATACGAGACAGACTCGTAAATCACTTAGAGGAAAATAACATACTTAAAGATACTCAACACGGCTTTCGTAAAAAACGTTCCTGTTTAACAAACCTCTTAGACTTCTTCCACGATATCCTCAACCTCTACGATGAGAGTAAAGCTGTAGATATTATATACCTTGATTTTCAAAGGCCTTTGACAAAGTTCCCCACAAACGTTTACTGCTAAAACTAAAAGCGCATGGAATACAAGACGGTGTGTTGAAATGGATAGAAAATTGGCTCAACAACAGAAAGCAAAGAGTAGTCATAAACGGTAAGGCATCTAAATGGACCAATGTAAGTAGCGGGGTACCCCAGGGATCGGTACTAGGACCAATTCTCTTTCTAATTTACATCAACGACATAGATGAGGGTCTCACCTGCACAATCTCAAAATTTGCTGACGATACAAAAATTGCAAATAGCGTACTCTCAAAAGAACAAGTTGACGATATGCAACACAATCTAGATAAATTGTCATGTTGGGCCCAAATTTGGCAAATGAGTTTCAATGCGGATAAATGTAAAGTACTACATGTCGGATACCTAAATGAGAAAGCAAACTATTCGATGAATGGCACTCAGCTTAAGAATGTAAACAGAGAAACTGATCTGGGAGTAACAATATCGAGTAACCTAAAACCGAGTCAACAATGTTCAGAAGTTGTTAAGAAGGCAAACAAAATAATTGGCTTTATAGGCAGGTCATTTGAGCATAAATCCAAAGAAGTTATCCTAACCCTTTACAATTCCTTAGTCCGCCCTCTTCTGGAATACTGCGTTCAATCCTGGTGCCCTTATTACCAAAAAGATATAAACAAGCTAGAACGAGTTCAACGTAGAGTTACCAAAATGATACCTAGCCTAAAGAACAAACCATACGAAGAGCGTCTTAGAGAATTAAATCTATTTCCTTTAACCCAGCGCAGATTAAGAGGCGACTTAATTCAAGTGTTCAAAATCATCAAAGGCATCGACAATATGAACTGTAGTAAGTACTTCACTATCGACCAATCTAATTACACACGGGGAACGGTTGCAAAATTATTGGTAAATCTTTTAACTCGCACGAATCTAAGAATTTCTTCTTCAATCGAGTTGTCAACTTGTGGAATGGGCTTCCCCGAAACGTTATAGACTGCAGCACCGTTGATTCAATTAAATTCCGCCTAGACAAATATCTCGCATCAAACCCGCGACTGACTGCGTTTGTAAATGAATAACTTTATCCTCCCTCAGTTACTAACCCATATGTCCCCTACTAACTTCCTAGTCCTGCCACGTTAGTGGCAGGGCAGTAGTTCCCTTTCCAATGTTCCCTTACCCACTCTAAACCACTGTTTGGACACTTGATCCTCAGTGTTTTTGAGGGACAAGCAGCCTAGAAGGGTCACTAGATCTTGTTGTTGCTTGATTTCCTTTGTACTCCTTTGTACTACATTAATACAAAACACAATGAATCAATGAGAGAGAGAGAGAGAGAGAAGAGAGAGAGAGAGAGAGAGAGAGAGAGAGAGAGAGAGAGCTAGAGAGGTATTTTTAAGTTAGTTCATTCTACTACATTAATACAAACACAATGAATCAATGAGAGAGAGAGAGAGAGAGAGAGAGAGAGAGAGAGAGAGAGAGAGAGAGAGAGAGAGCTAGAGAGGTTATTTTAAGTTAGTTCATTCTACTACATTAATACAAACACAATGAATCAATGAGAGAGAGAGAGAGAGAGAGAGAGAGAGAGAGAGAGAGAGAGAGAGAGAGAGAGAGAGCTAGAGAGGTTAATTTTAAGTTAGTTCATTCTACTACATTAATACAAACACAATGAATCAATGAGAGAGAGAGAGAGAGAGAGAGAGAGAGAGAGAGAGAGAGAGAGAGAGAGAGAGAGAGAGCTAGAGCTAGAGAGGTTATTTTAAGTTAGTTCATTCTACTACATTAATACAAACACAATGAATCAATGAGAGAGAGAGAGAGAGAGAGAGAGAGAGAGGAGAGAGAGAGCTGAGAGGTTATTTTAAGTTAGTTCATTCTACTACATTAATACAAAACTAATGAATCAATGAGAGAGAGAGAGAGAGAGAGAGAGCTAGAGCTAG
>JBAKBP010020034.1:0-43406 GCA_037953745.1 Lithodes maja
GGGGGATGATTTAGATACGGGAGAGCTGGAGTAGGGTGGGTGTGGTGGAGGGATGAGGAGGGGATAAGGATATGGAGGAGGGAACTGGTGGAGATGAAGGTAGGTAACAGGGTGGAGTGGTGGAGGATTGGGAAGTGAACAGGAGAATGGTGTAAGTAAAGCCCCTAAATGAGCAAAGGCCAGGAAGAAAAAAACAACTAAGTACCGTAAGTGGAAAGACGAGCAAGCATGGAGGAGGAGAGTGAGAGAAAATAATGTGACAGCTCGGTGATGGAGAGAGTGGCGGAGGTGGTGTGCTTCAGCTGAATGGAGATATGCGGGAGAAGTAGGAGGAAAATAAGGGTGGGGATGATATAAAAAAATATAAGGGTGGGGATGATATAAAAAAAATAAGGGTGGGGATGATATAAAACAAAAATAAGGGTGGGGATGATATAAAACAAAAATAAGGGTGGGGATGATATAACACAAAAATAAGGGTGGGGATGATATAAAACTAAAATAAGGGTGGGGATGATATAAAAAAAATAAGGGTGGGGATGATTAAAACAAAAATAAGGGTGGGGATGATATAAAAAAAAAATAAGGGTGGGGATGATATAAAACAAAAATAAGGGTGGGGATGATATAACAAAAAATAAGGGTGAGGATGATATCAAAAAAATAAGGGTGGGGATGATATAAAAAAAATAAGGGTGGGGATGATATAAAAAAAAACAGGATGAAAGTATAGGAACGATGGAGGTATGGAGAGGGAATTGACCACTTGCGAGTTTCGTTCTATAAGGAAGTTGGAGCTGTAGACATAATGTTTATCAGAATTACCAGCTTAAAATAAGGTTGTAGGACATTCATAAATACATAAAACCAAATTTTGCATAATTTCTATCCATCAGAAACCTACATTATTATTATACGTCTGTTTTATATCGATGTTTACAGCTTCAACTTCCTTGTAGCCTGAAACTCGCAAGTAGTCAATTGAACCCAGAACCTTATGATTGGGTTCTTTTATTTCATAAATTTTATTTTAGTTAGCGTTGTTTTCACATAACGATTTTGATAAGTTATTTTGCCTTTATATTGTCTTTGTCCAAGTTTTGGTTTGTTTAGTTTGCAAGTTTTACATATTAATTACTGGCTCGGTAGCAAATTCACTCCACCCCACCTTTCCCCAACCTGCGAGGAGAGGTATTAGAATTCACCACACGACTCAATCTCCCAATGGGCCATAATCTAGAGGCTAATGGCGAGGCATTGATCTGAAGGGGGAGGTAGTAGCCTTTTGTGGACCCCCTTCCCCCTCATGTTTAGCATATCAGTTTCGAGATTTTAAGACGTTCGTTCCGTTAGTTTGGCGATTTTGAGACCTGTCGCCCCATTTCTGTGTGAATATTAAGATCTTTCGTGCCATTTAGGTGTCGATTTTTTCCTGGCAAAGCGATAGCGAGCATGTCATTTTAGAAGGAATCGGCCTTCGGCC
Source organism: Lithodes maja (assembly GCA_037953745.1). NCBI lineage: Eukaryota > Metazoa > Arthropoda > Malacostraca > Decapoda > Lithodidae > Lithodes > Lithodes maja. Next base: position 1,484 of record JBAKBP010020034.1, read on the forward strand.
AGGACATTTTTCTACCGAAAAATGTAAAAATATAACTAGGGGGTGTTTTGTAAAGCTCGATGGAAGTCTGGCGAGGAAACTAAAAAATAAAGTTAATAATTTAATATAATGTAAGTAGACCAAAAAAACAAGCACTACCCCCTTAATACCACATAATGGAGAGGATGTGGAGCGTTTACTCTGTAGAGTGAATTGATCGATATTGACACGGTCTATTTCAATAGCCTATAATATTGTCGTGTGTGGGTGTGTTTGTGTGGGTGGGTGTTTGTGTATGTGTGTGTATGTGTGTGTGTGTGTGTGTGTGTGTGTGTGTGTGTGTGTGTGTGACGTGTGTGTGTGTGTGTGACGTGTGTGTGTGACGTGTTTGTGTATGTATGTGTGTGTGTGTTTGTTTTATATTATTCATCTAAGTACATATACAGTAGATACTTGGTTTGATAAAGACAACCAAATAACTTTTATAATATACGAACCAGTATATACACTATCATCAGCTGCTTGCAAACCAGAATAATAGGAAGGCGTCACCGTACTGAAGGGGTTAGGGGGACACCGACTGCTTTTTGGCCTATAAATTCATTCATTCATAATTTCTTAGATTTTTCGCTAGACATCCCTCAAACTTAGAAAACATCCCCTAGATCCCCCCCCCCCCCCTCTCAAGATAAATTTGTACATTTTATGGTAAAAAAAAACTGTCCCGGCCGAAGGCCGATTCCTCTTACAATTACAGGCTCGCTATCGCTCGCCAGGAAAACATCGACACCTAAATGACACGATAGGTCTTACGATTTATAACGAAATGGGACGAAAGGTCTTAAGATCGCCAAACAAATGGGCCGAACGTCTACAAATTTAAAAAAATAATGGGACTAAACACGAGGGAGAAAGGGGACCAGAATAACGACCGTCTCCCCTTAAGAACTCTATATTTACCAAACTCAATTAATTATTTCTCTTCCACAGAACCTTTCAAAACTAAATAAAATCGTCTTATGATAACCTTAATATGCTTTTCTCAGTCTGAAATTGTGCTATATCTACGGATTTCTGCATTGCAGAGAGTTGATAGACGTTTCGCCACTGATTCTTATAATAATTCGACTCATTTGAATATATGAATTATGCACAAAAATATGTCTGTTTGTAAAAGACATATTCAAATGAGAATAATCAACATGAGGATCACATGAGAAACGTTTGGACTGACACAAAGTAGAAAACGTTTGGACTGACACAAGGTAGACACGTTTGGACTGACAGAGTAGAAACGTTTGGACTGACACAAGCTAGAAACGTTCGTACTGACACAAAGTAGAAACGTTTGGACTGACACAAGGTAGAAACGTTCGGGCTGACACAAAGTAGAAACGTTCGGACTGACACAAAGTAGAAACGTTCGTACTGACACAAAGTAGAAACGTTCGGGCTGACACAAGGTAGAAACGTTCGGGCTGACACAAAGTAGAAACGTTCGGACTGACACAAACTAGAAACGTTCGTACTGACACAAAGTAGAAACGTTAGGGACTGACACAAAGTAGAAATGTTCGGACTGACACAAAGTAGAAACGTTCGGACTGACACAAAGCAGAAACGTTCAGACTGACACAAAGTAGAAACGTTCGGGCTGACACAAAGTAGAAACGTTCGGGCTAACACAAACTAGAAACGTTCGGACTGACACAAAGTAGAAACGTTCAGACTGACACAAAGTATAAACGTTCAGGCTGACACAAAGTATAAACGTTCGGGATGACACAAAGTAGAAACGTTCGGACTGACACAAAGTAAAAACGTTCGGACTGACACAAAGTAGAAACGTTCGGACTGACACAAAGTAGAACCGTTCGGACTGACACAAAGTAGAAACGTTCGGACTGACACAAAAGTAGAAACTTTCGGACTGACAGTACAAACGTTCGGGCTGACACAAAGTAGAAACGTTCGGACTTACGCAAAGTACAAACGTTCGGACTGCGAAAAAGTAGAAACGTTCTGACTGACACAAAGTAGAAATGTTTGGACTGACACAAGGTAGAAACGTTCAGGCTGACACAAAGTAGAAACGTTCGGACTGACACAAAGTAGAAACGTTCGTACTGACACAAAGTAGAAACGTTCGGGCTGACACAAGGTAGAAACGTTCGGGCTGACACAAAGTAGAAACGTTCGGACTGACACAAACTAGAAACGTTCGTACTGACACAAAGTAGAAACGTTCGGACTGACACAAAGTAGAAACGTTCGGACTGACACAAAGCAGAAACGTTCAGACTGACACAAAGTAGAAACGTTCGGGCTGACACAAAGTAGAAACGTTCGGGCTGACACAAAGTAGAAACGTTCGTACTGACACAAAGTAGAAACGTTCGGGCTGACACAAGGTAGAAACGTTCGGACTGACACAAACTAGAAACGTTCGTACTGACACAAAGTAGAAACGTTCGGACTGACACAAAGTAGAAATGTTCGGACTGACACAAAGTAGAAACGTTCGGACTGACACAAAGCAGAAACGTTCAGACTGACACAAAATAGAAACGTTTGGGCTGACACAAAGTAGAAACGTTCAGGCTGACACAAAGTAGAAACGTTCGGACTGACACAAAGTAGAAACGTTCGGACTGACACAAAGTAGAAACGTTCGGGCTGACACAAAGTATAAACGTTCGGGCTGACACAAAGTAGAAACGTTCGGACTGACACAAAGTAGAAACGTTCGGACTGACACAAAGTAGAAACGTTCGGACTGACACAAAGTAGAACCGTTCGGACTGACACAAAGTAGAAACGTTCGGACTGACACAAAAGTAGAAACTTTCGGACTGACAGTACAAACGTTCGGGCTGACACAAAGTAGAAACGTTCGGACTTACGCAAAGTACAAACGTTCGGACTGCGAAAAAGTAGAAACGTTCTGACTGACACAAAGTAGAAATGTTCGGACTGACACAAAGTAGAAATGTTCGGACTTACGCAAAGTACAAATTAATGTTCGGACTGCAAAAAAGTAGAAACGTTCTGACTGACACAAAGTAGAAACGTTCGGGCTGACACAAAGTAGAAATGTTCTGACTGACACAAAGTAGAAACGTTCGGGCTGACACAAAGTAGAAACGTTCTGGCTGACACAAAGTAGAAACGTTTGACTGACACAAAGTAGAAACGTTCTGACTGACACAAAGTAGAAACGTTCTGATTGACACAAAGTAGAAACGTTCTGACTGACACAAAGTAGAAACGTTCGGGCTGACACAAAGTAGAAACGTTCTGACTGACACAAAGTAGAAATGTCTGAACGGTGACACCCTACTGTACAGTAGGTCTTAATGGGACAGTGGCTGGTTTGTTAGTCTACTAATTCATTAATTCATTTATTCATTTATATTTTAGTTTCCTCACTAGACCCCCATCAAAATTAGAAAAATACCCCCACAGACACACCTCCCCCCCCCCCCCGCCCCCCCCCCCCTTCAAGATCGATTTGTACATTTTTCGGTAGAAAAATGTCCCGGCCAAAGGCCGATTCATCCTTAAATTACAGGCTCGCTATCAGTCGCCAGGAAAAAAAATCGACACCTAAATGGCACATAAGGTCCTAATATTGACAAAGAAATGGGGTGAAAGGTCATACAATCGACAAACTAATGGAGCGAACGTCTTAAAATCTAAAAAAGCAATGGGGCTAAACATAAAGGAGAAGGGGGTCCAGAAATGCCCTATACCACTCTCTCTATCTCTCTCTCTATATATCTATATATATATGTATATATATACCTGCCTTGACCTTGGCCTGGCATGTTCAGAGAATCACAAGTGGAAGACATGTGAAGCAAGATTGGTGCTCATTTTTTTTTTTTTTTTTTTTTTTTTTTTTTTTTTCTTATCTTCCAACTTACTTCCTCTCGGGCATAGGCTGAGAGCCTTAACATTCACCGCTTTACAATGAACAGTGAAGCCCGTGAGGTCTTGTTCCAGTCTAGGAGTGAGACATGTGAAGCACGTTGAGTACAACGAGCACCTGCCATCTTGCCTTCACATGAGGCACGGTGCTCACTCATGGCCCGAAACGACCCCATCTCTGAAGCCATCTCGTTCCCGTGCTTCACTGTCTCACCCTCTACACTCGGACTCTCACACTTACACACACACAACGCCACCTGTTGAGCAGATAACTCTCACCAGGCATTGCACCCCTATAGCATATTTTGAATATGGGAATATTCATACAGTGCTATTTAATCAGGGAACAATGAGGGTATTTTATTGACGTTTCGGTGGGCTTTGTGGTAATGCACTGATACTAGGTACAGCACAAATTCCATCCCAATATATCTTCCCATTGATACATCGGATTTGAACCCGGACCTTTGGATTACCAGGCCAGTGCAAGACCACTCCACCACACCTCCCCTTATACCTGCTTGCTTGCTTGTGCCTATCGCTGGTATACATTTGGGACGATAGCCATTTTGCTCCATTTCGCATTCTGGAGGTTTAATAGAATAATACATTCTTAACATAAATCCTCCAATATGTTAAGGTAATACATTTAGTATGAGGTTTTACTATAATGGTTTAATGGATAACATAATACATCCATTTATGATTGATGTGGATGGACAATTGCCTATCATTCTATACAAGTAGCCCTCATCATAGGAACTCCTTATCTAAATGATCTTTGGAACCATTATTTTAGTTTTTCAATATTTCCTAAAATTACAAAATGTACTTTTTTGTTACTATACTATTTAATATTCTTTAGCTTAAAACTTAGCAATAATTTAAACTCTTGAAAATACTTTATCATAAGTTCAATATCTGACAACACCGTGTTTATGATCCTTCTGAGTATAAGTCACTTAGCATACTATTCAAATGTGTCAACCAAAATGTCTAAATAATTATATAATTCTCTTCTAAAGCCTTCAACATATAGCTTCAAAATTTCTTGCAGCGTTCAAGCTCCCTCAACATAAGGATACCAATTTGTCGGCATGAGGTTCAAGAAAGTTAAGTATAATGTACCAAATCCTTCTCAAAACTTTTCATCACAGCAGCCAAACTTCTTCCGGATAAGGAAGTTCTGCAGGGTAGCGGCAAAAGATCTGGATCTTCGTGCTCGATATCTTTATATTTAACATGTGTAGGTTGTCATACATGTGGCAACACTGATAATTATACGGTACTCACCTCAGTCTTGACTAACCTAATCCAACCAAGTATATTTATACTGACAACAACATGTAAATGTAATTTAACTAACCTAAACAAACCTAACCATAACCTATTAAACCTTAACTAACGTAAGCTGATCTGACCTAGCCTTATCTCACTTATTTTAATCGAGTCAATTTGGTAACATTATAACTGGAGTTTAGAACGGCTTTTCAGTAAAGATAATTGATGAATGTTTGCAGTTAGTCATATGAGAAGCGGTGCTGCAACGTGTAAAATACGAACTTCCATATTCGTCTCTGACCCCCCCCCCACCCCCCCCCTCTCTCTCTCTCGCCATCCCCCCCCCCCCCCCCCCCTCCGCACGGCCCCTGTCAGACGCCTGCGACACGGACGGATCAATTACGGACGTGGGAGGGTGACAGCGACCGTCAAATGTCACCAGGTACCCTCCCTTCCTCCATCATCCACCCTCACCCTCTCATCCTCCCTCCCTCCCTCATCCACCCTCACCTTCCTTCCTCATCCACCCTCACCCTCCCTCCCTCCCTCATCCACCCTCACCTTCCTTCCTCATCCACCCTCACCCTCCCTCATCCACCCTCACCTTCCTTCCTCAACCACCCTCACCCTCTCATCCTCCCTCCCTCCCTCATCCACCCTCACCCTCTCATCCTCCCTCCCTCCCTCATCCACCCTCACCTTCCTTCCTCATCCACCCTCCCTCCCTCCCTCATCCACCCTCCCTCCTTCCATCATCCACCCTCACCCTTTCACCCTCCCACATCATCCATCTACACCCTTACATCGTCATATTAGCATTTGGGTTTTTGTAGTTACATAAATATATACTTTCGTCTACCTAGTAAACTCCAAACCAAGCTAAACGAAATACACCTAACCTGACAACACACACACACACACACACACACACACACACACACACACACACACACACACACACACACACACACACACACACACACACACACTTACTACAAATATATAATAGAGAGAGAGGGTCCAAAGTTACCTATGTACTGAGGATAACAGTAAGATTAACTTGTGGTGTTAAAGTACAGATGGCAGATTGGATTGGATTTCCTGTGGTTAAGGCGGTAGTGCTTGTTTTTTTAGTCTACATATTTATTTACTAACTTGATTTTATAGTTTCCTCGCTAGACCTCCATCAAGCTTAAAAAAAAAAACCTAGACCCTCTATTAAGATAAATTTTTACATTTTTCGGTAGAAAAATGTCCCGGACGAAGGCCAATTCCTTCTAAATTTTACAGGCTCGCTATCGCTCGCCAGGAAGAAATCGACACCTAAATGGCACGAAGGTCCTAATATTGACAAACAAATGGGGCGACAGGTCTCAAAATCGCCAAACTAACGGAACGAACGTCTTCAAATCTCAAAACTAATATGCTAAACATGAGGGCATGGAGGACAAGGGGCGAATGTGCCAATACCTTACTTTCGAGTTATGAGTGTTTAAAGTCTGGAATAGGTGGCATACATAGAATATTACAGAATAGCATGTTATTATATACCATTAGAATCCTCTGGAAGAGACAAATTGATAGAACAAAAAAATTAAAACAAAAAGAAATGCACAATAGATTTTTTTTTTTTTAAAGCCTATAGTAATTATTGTTCAATCTGCTTGAAATTTAATCCTGTATTAGATGTCCATAAAACTAAGATAATGTTAAATTTTCAGCCAAAAAAATTTCATTGGCCGGGAGGCGGGCCTTTAACCCGGGGAACGCTAGCCGGCCGCTCATTGGCTTGAGCGCGCGGGAACATTCGCCCCTCCACCTCCTACAATCCATACCTCCTCCGCCGCTACACAAGGTCCAAACAAGGGATTTAGAACCTAGGGTACTGAGCCCGCATGGGTGGGAATCGCAAAACGCTCTTCACACGCTCTTCACCACGTGATTTTCAGTGCTTCCATCTATCGGGAACCAGTCCTAACTCAATTTTGCTCATGGTGGCACATTCGCCCCTTGTCCTCCAGGGACATTAGCATATTATGCTAAACATGAGGGAGAAGGGGGTCCCGAAAAAGCTACTACCTTCCCCTTAATCATCCCTCTTCTGAGCTACAACAATTATCATGAAGGATAGTATCATTATTTTGATATACCGATAATTAAATTTCCCTTTACAATCAACAAAAAATAAATAAATATAATATATAAATAGGAAAAGTGGGGATTGGGCCTGAGTATATAGATAGATAGATAGATAGATAGATAGAATTAACATCAAACGTATTCACTAAATCATTTGGATTCTTTGGTTATATTAATATGCAAATTACAATTACCTTAACAATAGAAGAGTTTATAATGATAGGCAGTGGTCAGTCTGCGAAGCCTGACGATTTTATTCACCTTACCCAATAATCACATTAAGATAAGATATTTTAATTGTTTTATTTAATATTATCTACTTAAATAATTAATATTTTTAGTTTGCTCTCTAGACCTTCATCAAGCTTAAATGTATATCCCCAATACCCCCCCGCCCCCCCCCCCCAACTCCTTCGAGATATATTTGTGCATTTTTTTAGGCAGAAAAATATTCAGCCGAAAGCCGATTCCTCCTAAATTGCAGGTTCGCTATCTCTCGCCCGGAAAAAATCGACACCAAAATTATACAAAAGTCTTAATACTAACAAACAAATGGGGGCGAAAGGTCTTAAAATCGCCAAACTAATGGGGCAAACATCTTAAAATTTCAAGACTAATACAGTATATAGGGCTAAACATGATGGAGAAGGGAGTCCAATAACACGCCCTTAAACCACAGAAATAGGAAGACAGTAAGTTATCCAATACTGTTGTAAGCCTTTCTATACAGATACGAAACAAAAAATATTAACTATATTTGTCATTGCCTAGTTTTCCTTTACATTTTCTTTTCTTTTACGTATTTTTCAATCTCAATCTTCAGTATTTCACAATAGCAGTGCATATACAACATTGGTCTTGGTTTTGTTCCTATTAATTATCCTAAGTGTTTTCCTATAATTAAATAATGTTGTGAACATTAACACACACAACTTTCTATTCAAAATACGATATTACTAAAAATCATTATTAGCCCACTCGAAGAAATCCGTATTTCTTAATTACGAGAAGCATTATCCCCTAGTGTACCGGCGACGTTTTTTTCATGATATTTTAGCTATGTTTAGACGATTTTGTGAAGCTTAAGAAGGATCTGTGGTAGTAAAAAGGCCTAAACGAGATAGTTCGAACCCTGATTATTGCTGGAGGCCCTTTTTAAACTGAATATAATCGTCTAATAGTAGCCAGAATAATGGCCAAAAGACGTCGCCGGGAAAGATGGGGTTAATTACGAAGAGCATTAAGAAACTACATCTCATTTGGATAATCACTTCTCATTAGCCGGCAGACATACGCTCACTTCTTTTAATTAGAACATGAAAAATTTCTTTGAAATTCCACGAAGCAAAGACCCAGAATTGTGGAATTGCGAATTTTCCCAGTATGTCATTAGCTAACGATACAAAAACAGCATTGTCTTCTAATCTTGCATCTTACGTTATTTGTAATATATATATACCGTATATATATATATATATATATATATATATATATATATATATATATATATATATATATAGTTTTCCTTTACATTAAATCATACATGTTTAGCCCCATTGTTTTTGAGATTTTAAGATGTTCGCCCCATTAGTTTGGCGGTTTTAAGAACTTTCGCCCCATTTCTGTCATTTTTAAGACCTTTCGTGACATTCAGGTGTCGATTTTTTCCTGGCGAGCGATAGCAAGCATATAATTTAAGATGAACGGAAAATATATATACCGAAAAATTTATACATTTATCTTGAAAGGGGATCTAAAATTAAGGGGTGTAATTTTAAGTTTGATGGAGGTCTAAGGAACAAACTAAAAACCTCGCCTTAAGATACGTGGAACGATTTGTAGGCTAATATAGCCTAATCCGCCTCGAGCTACACATCTTGACCATGAAGAGACCATGGTAAGCCTTCTCCATCTGGATGCTCAACTTGTGTACAGTCATGTGTGTGTGTGTGTGTGTGTGTGTGTGTGTGTGTGTGTGTGTGTGTGTGTGTGTGTGTGTGTGTGTGTGTGTGTGTGTGTGTGTGTGTGTGTGTGTGTGTGTGTGTGTGTGTGTGTGTGTGTGTGTGTGTGTGTGTGTGTGTGTGTGTGTGTGAGAGAGAGAGAGATCCAGCAGAATACTAAATGACAACAGCATCTCCCCTCCTATTATTCAACTATGCCTATGGGACATATTACATTATATATATATATTAAATATCTACCCCACCCGCTACCTATCCCACTAAACACACATAGGGAAAGGAAAAGGTGTGACAAAGGCCTGATAAAGGTATGATAAAATGTTATAATAAATATATGATAAAGACATGATAAAGGTAAAATAAATGTATGATAAAGGCATGACAAGGGTATGATAAAAGTAAATAAAATCAAATTGAAAATGTTGATGGTGATTTGTCTTTCATTAACGTATATGCCATTAAATCCAGTATATCATATGGGTTTATCACTACTAATACACCCATTAGTTAAAGAGTAAATTATTATGGACACTTTAACTCCTTCAGGACACAATGATGCCAGACTTATTTATCTTCTGCCTATCGTGTATGGATTAAATTGAGGACCTTTTATGAATCTAAGAGGTGAAAACAACTCTATTATGTCTCTTATAAACCAAGGGCTATACAGTATATTGGTTTACATCTCTGACTCCCATAGATCTTTCCTAAACTGAATAGAATCGCGTAATGTTAGCCAATAGAAACTGTCACAATGGGTCTTAGTCCTCAAGGGGTTAATCCTTTCAGAACGGATGACGTTATTTTTAATATTACTCTATCATTAGACGATTTTACTATGTCCAGGAGGGATCTGCGATAAGCAAAGATTGAATCGAGGTATATTATACTTCATTAACTACTAGACATCCTTCCTAAGCTTACTATAATCTTCTAGTGTTAGCCAGAATAAAATTTAAATGATACCAGAGTATTATAAATGACCCTTTCCTAACAATAATATTAGTTCACATGTACAGTCAACTCGTATAACCTGCAGAGTCTTAGAATATTATTTAGGCTTATCTAAAGCTTCAAAGTTAATGTATACAGTATATTTGCAATATATGAAGTGGAAAAAAGAATGAACCAAGAAATATATAAGCGATACTGTTTCCTACATTAATCTGAAAAAAGTATAATAGCATTACTACACTTTCCGAGACTCCGCGGATTAAACGAGTTGACTGTACGGTAGCACTAATACGTCATGTTTCAGCTGTCATTACGTTTGGCTCGCTCTGTGCTGAATTAATGTCTGCTAAATGTTGAATGGGGTGGGCAAGGGAAGGAACATTTTCGTATAGTGTATATCACTCGAAACGGATATTGCTGATACTAATAATTGATCGAAATAGACTTGGTGCCGAGACATCACTTATTTGGCCGACTGTACTCCATAATATATACTACCTACTATGGTCCTCAAAAAGGGTTAGAGAAAATCGGCGGCACGTTTCCTCACCTATTACCAAGTTGACCCTTCCCAAATGGTATAAATGTTAGCTGGATTACTCTCATCGCCTTTTATAGCCTATAGCCCCCCCCCCCCTTTTTTTTTTTGCCTATTTATAATTAATCGACTTACACTCCCTCTCTCTCTCTCTCTCTCTCTCTCCCATCAGCTTATATCAACACAAACCCCCGCATAGGTTCATTTTAGCCTCACATTCGCCTCTTTGATCCTAAATTAAAGTATACACCGCGAGCCACAAAAAGGTATCCGATCCTATATTTTTATAGGGTATTAATTATCTGGTCGCGAATTAAAATAACTATATCATAAAACGTGCGGGAGTTTTATTTTATTGTTTTTATTATTTTTGTAATATTTACTTTTTCTTCGTGCAACTGTCAGGGAAAATGATAATATGGGAATGTAGCGATATATTTCAGTAGTTCAATAGCTTCAGCATTAATCAGGTTCTTCAAGTTAACTGTCGACAGCTTGCAATATGTATGTATCAGAATTAATAAACCCGACTGTACGTACAACACCAGTATGTATGTATGTGTGTGTGTGTAAGTATGTATGTATGTATGTTTGTTTGTTTGTTTGTTTGTTTGTATGTATGTATGTGCAACGCCAGTGATCTAAAGTAACGATCGCCTGCAGAGAAAGGTGCACAGATTTTGTTTAACAATGATTATGGAACATTCCCTTTAAACACATGCCCAGGTGAGTGTTAACGAAACAAATGTTCACTATTTCAAGTCTATCATATACTGTGTATAGTATATAGTGCCTGGAACACTAGTGTGTTCCAGGCACTATATCTATATATTTTTTATTTATATATAATATTTTAAACGTGACGCGATATTGACTTGTTACTATGTCAATTATTCAGCTATTACACGTTTTCATAGCCAATCATGTTACTAATTATGAATGGAAAGATGACTCAATTTCCGCCAAGTTAAAACAAAATATCGAGTCTAGTGCAGGCGATTGTGCAGTCGTGGTCAGAAATTTGTGAACAGTATTTGGTGGAAATATTCTGAGACACCGACGATGAAATCTGAAAAACTGATTGCACCATATTCATCATATTCTAGGGTTTGCACTACACAGGAGTTCCCGAAAAGGGGCTCCAGTCCTGACACTATTATTGACTTACAGTGTGCTGGCTTAACAATCCAGAAAAGCTGATAGCCTCTGAAGTCCTATTTTACCTAACTCACTAATTAGACAGTACCCTTTTGTCTCGTACTTATCGTGAAGAGGTGTTCTAGTACTCCTGATCACCACTGCACGTAATATAAACCCCCTTCCTTGCAAGGGGAGATGGGCGTACTTATTTGCATTATAGTTCATCTGTTTATTATTTTTATTTTTTTCCTCTCTAGACCTCCATCATACTTAAGAAAACATCTATTAGATCCCCCATTTAGATTAATTTATACATTTTTCGGTAGACAAATGTTCCGGCCGAAGGCTGGTTCTTTAAAAATTAAAGGCTCACTATCGTTCGCCAGGGAAAAAATCGACACTTAAATAGCATGAAAGGTCTTAATATTGACAAAGAAATGGGGTGAAAGGTCCTAAAATCGACATACTAATGGGGCAAACATCTTAAAATTTGAAAACTATTGGGGCTAAACACGAGGGAGAAGGGGGACCAAAAAAACGGCCCCTCTCCCCTTAAAGACTAAGAAGGCATTGGAAGGGTTTAGCGGCTAGCCTGTTAACGATAGCGGTGTTAGTGACCGGTGGAAGGCTTCAGTAATACGAGCATGGTGTGTAAAGCTTCTCTAAGGGGGGAGGAGTTTATGGAACCACCCTCCTCCCTCATGTTTAGCACCATCACTTTTGGCATTTTAAGACGTTCGAAATAATAGATTTTTCGTGCAATGCATTTAGGCGTCGATCTTTTTCTGGCGAGCGATAGGGATTCTGTAATTTATGGAGGCCGGGTCTTTTTTCTACCGGAAAATGCACACATTTATCTCGAAGGGGGGTCTTAGGGGTATATTTGTGAGTTTGGTGGAAGTCTAAGGAGGAAAGTAAAAAATACAAAAAAAAAAATAATAATAAAATATATACAATATATATATATAAATTATATATATATATATATATATATATATATATATATATATATATATATACAAATCAATAAAATTCTCCCCTTAAATACTATGACGGCGTTGTGAGGCTTTAGCGGCTAGCCTGTCAGCGATAGTGGTGTTACCGTGTTAGTGACCGATGGAAGGCTTCAGTAATCCAAACGTGCCGTGGGTAATGCTTCTCTCAGTAGTAGACTAATATATCATACTGTAAGCTATAAATGTGTGGGGTGGTGTATGGGTAAAGCTTCTCTCAGTAGTAGACTAATATATCATACTGTAAGCTATACATGTGTGTGGGGGTGTATGGGTAAAGCTTCTCTCAGTAGTAGACTAATATATCATACTGTAAGCTATAAATGGGTGGGGGTGTATGGGTAAAGCTTCTCTCAGTAGTAGACTAATATATCATACTGTAAGCTATAAATGTGTGGGGGTGTATGGGTAAAGCTTCTCTCAGTAGTAGACTAATATATCATACTGTAAGCTATAAATGCGTGGGGGTGTATGGGTACAGCTTCTCTCAGTAGTAGACTAATATATCATACTGTAAGCTATAAATGTGTGGGGTGGTGTATGGGTAAAGCTTATCTCAGTAGTAGACTAATATATTATACTGTAAGCTATAAATGTGTGGGGTGGTGTATGGGTAAAGCTTCTCTCAGTAGTAGACTAATATATCATACTGTAAGCTATAAATGTGTGGGGGTGTATGGGTAAAGCTTCTCTCAGTAGTAGACTAATATATTATACTGTAAGCTATAAATGTGTGGGGTGGTGTATGGGTAAAGCTTCTCTCAGTAGTAGACTAATATATCATACTGTAAGCTATAAATGCGTGGGGGTGTATGGGTAAAGCTTCTCTCAGTAGTAGACTATATTATACTGTAAGCTATAAATGCGTGGGGAGTGTATGGGTAAAGCTTCTCTCAGTAGTAGACTTAAATGCGTGGGGAGTGTATGGGTAAAGCTTCTCTCAGTAGTAGACTTAAATGGGTGGGGGTGTATGGGTAAAGCTTCTCTCAGTAGTAGACTAATATATCATACTGTAAGCTATAAATGCGTGGGGGTGTATGGGTAAAGCTTCTCTCAGTAGTAGACTATATTATACTGTAAGCTATAAATGCGTGGGGAGTGTATGGGTAAAGCTTCTCTCAGTAGTAGACTTAAATGCGTGGGGAGTGTATGGGTAAAGCTTCTCTCAGTAGTAGACTTAAATGGGTGGGGGTGTATGGGTAAAGCTTCTCTCAGTAGTAGACTAATATATCATACTGTAAGCTATAAATGCGTGGGGGTGTATGGGTAAAGCTTCTCTCAGTAGTAGACTATATTATACTGTAAGCTATAAATGCGTGGGGAGTGTATGGCTTGGTGAATAAGGAGGGTATCTTGAAGAGAGGGGATGCTTGTTTTTTCTGGACCCCCTTCTCCCTCATGTTTAGCTCCATTTCTGACGTGTTCGCCCCATTTTATGCCAATATTATGACCCTTCATGCAATTTAGGTGTCGATTTTGTCCTGGCAAGCGATAGCGAGCATGTAAGTTAAGAGGAACCAGCCTTCGGTGTTTTTTTTTTTTTTTTTTTTTTCTATATTCCAACTTACTTCCTCTCGGGCATAGGCTGAGAGCCTTAACATTCACCGCTTTACAATGAACAGTGAAGCCCGTGAGGTCTTGTTCCAGTCTACGGAGTGAGACATGTGAAGCACGTAGAGCACAACGAGCACCTGCCATCTTGCCTTCACATGAGGCACGGTGCTCACTCATGGCCCGAAATGACCCCATCTCTGAAGCCACCTCGTTCCCGTGCTTCACTGTCTCACCCCCTACACTCGGACTCTCACACTTACACACACACAACGCCACCTGTTGAGCAGATAACTCACCAGGCATTGCACCCCTATAGCATATTTTGAATATGGGAATATTCATACAGTGCTATTTAATCAGGGAACAATGAGGGTATTTTATTGACGTTTCGGTGGGCTTGTGGTAATACACTGACACTAGCTAGGTACAGCACAAATTCCATCCCAATAATATCTTCCCAATGATACATCGAGATTTGAACCCGGGACCCCTGGATTACCAGGCCAGTGGCAAGACCACTCCACCACACCTCCCCTGGACATTATTCTGGACATTATTCTATCGAAAAATGTACAACTGTCTCTTGAAGGGGGGTCTTGGGGGTGTTTTTATAAGTTTGATGAAGGTCTAGGAAGGAAACTAAAACAAATATATATATATATATAGATAAATAAGCAAATAAATACGCCCATTCTCCCTTGTGAACACCGTGTGAAGCTCTACAATCTTATATTAACCCTCGGGAAAATAATAAATAATAAACATAGGAGTCAAATTCGATAAATATAAAGACTAGTAACATCAGTACTGCAATGGCCAACCTATATATCTATTGCCGGGGGGGTGGCCACAAACGAAACGCCCCCATGCACCTCTGTCCCCAGTCGAATCAACGCCCCTCCTCCCAAAAATAAAACAAAATAATTATGTTAAGGGGGGGTCACCGGCTTTGTTAGCTTTCTCTCCTTTTCTCTCTTTCCCTGGTTTGTATCCATTCGGACCCATTCAGCCAACTGTTTTAAGACGTTTATCCCCACCCAGGTGTCGATTTCTTCCTAGCGAGCGATAGCGAGCCAGCATTGTATGGAGAAATCCGGTTTCGACGGAGACATTTTTCTATCGAAAAATTTACAAATTTAGCTTGCTGTCAAAACAAAAATATATATATGCTGGCTCGCTACCGCTCGCCAGGAAAATATTGACACCTGGATGGGGATAAACGTCGTAAAACAGTAGGCTGAATGGGGTCGAATGGATACAAGCCAAAGAGAGAGGGAGAGAAAGATAAAAACAAAAAGCGAGGTGGGCTCCCTTAGGGCTAGATAATGCATCCTCTGGGACTCATTACTAGGAAGAACATCAATAACAGTTTCTCGGTAAAGTAAGTCTCATCAATCTGGTTCACAAGCTGATATATATTCTTAGGTGTATAGTTATTGTACACTACCCGATTTTTCAATTATTGTGTTTTATTTATATATTAATATAAGTATTATTATTATATATATATGTATATATTTTTGAGCTATGCGAATATGTGCAGTTCGTATACAAGGCAACACCACTTGTTATATAATTATTAAACCATTACACACCTATGGAGAGAACCCCTCTAATACTTTGTAGTGCTTTCAATGAGTTTTATTTGCATGGATTTGAAATTAATTAGGGATGATTTAAAGTAGGCTCAGCTCAGTTAGATTGTACTATGCCATGTTTCTTTTCAACTGACGAAAAATGGAATCCCTTAGCAACAAAATGTTTCGATACTTGGTGGAAAAATATGAAACTACTGTGTCCCTGCGCCATATTAAGGCCAATTTTATATATTTAGCACCACATTTCACTACAACATCTTCAAAATAACTGAAACTTTTTGACGAGAACTTTGCAATTTACTGTCAGATGAAAAGAAACGTAGTTTAGGTTGTCGAATTAGGCGGTACCACATGTAATAAATAAAGTTTATGATCTCAAGTACTCATGCTAAGAATAATCTCAACATTGACAACCTCACAAGCATCAAACCATACAAGACCCAAGTAAACCAAATAATAATAATAATAGTAATAAAAAAAAATAAAAAAATACTGAGTTACGTGAATTATGCCATCTACTGTAGGTGGGGCCAAAAAATGTGCCCCCTTCTCAATCACACAGAAACCCACTTACCCACCAGCCCACACTAGTCTCCCCCTCCTCACTCAGTCCCCCATTCCCCAACACACTCATACCCCCACCCCCCCCCCCCACACACACACACACATTGCCACCCCCCACACACACACCATCTCACACATTGCCACCCCCTCCCCCCCCTCAACACTACCCCCTCACCCCCCTCCCAAACCATCACAAACATTGCCCCCCCCACCGACCTCCAACACCACTCCTTCACCCCCCCCCTCCAAACACCAGTCCCCCCCCCTCCTCTACCATCACACACATTGCCACCCCCACACACCATCACAAACATTCCCCCCCTCCACCTCCAACAACACCACTCCTTCACCCCCCCCCTCCAAACACCAGTCCCCCCCCCTCCTCTACCATCACACACATTGCCACCCCCACACACCATCATAAACATTCCCCCCCTCCACCTCCAACAACACTCCTCCTTCACCCCCCCCTCCCAACACCACTCCCCCCCTCCCCAACCATCACACACATTGCCACCCCCCCCCCCCCACACACACCTTCACACATATTGCCCCCCCCCCAACACCACTCCTTCACCCCCACCCCCACCCCCCAACCATCACACACATTGCCACCCCCACACATATTGCCCCCCCCCCCAACACCACTCCTTCACCCCCCCTCCCCTCCCCACTCCCCAACCATCAAACACATTGCCACCCCAACACACCTACATCCACAACCACCCACCCCTCCTCCTACCAAAACACGGGGGGCTAATTACACACGACCAGTAAGTCAAAGGATCCCCATCACAGCTATCTATGGTGACTGGACGACCACTTCTTTATGATCGTCGACATGTTATATATATCGCCCCTAGGGTATTGTATGTACAGTTATGATCAGTAATAGCAACAATACGCACAGACACCCGCAGGAACGCACCCCCCCCCCCCCAACAGCCCCACCCTGAACCAAAACATGGGTAATTAATTACACGCAGCCTGTCGCCAGATTACCCTGTAGCTGGATGACCCTCGCCACACCCGTCTATGGGGACGTAAGGACAGTTTCAGTATGATCGTCGACATGTTGCATACATTGTCGAGAGCATAGTGTGTCAATCGTGGGCAGAATCAGCTATGTGCCACTTTTAATCTGTATTGAATTAATTTATTAGTGCAAATTTTAAATGGCTGCTGAGTTATTAGTGCTAACGATTATACAGTACATTGTCTTGAGGGGGAAGGAGGGGTTGATATCACCGTCCAATGCATATATTGTGTTTTCATTGAATGTGACGGCGGTGAGCATTACTAGACAGGCCACGAAACTCTCCCTCTGTAAGGCTAGGAGCATTACCAGACAGGCAACGAACTCTCCCTCTGTAAGGCTGTGAGCATTACCAGACAGGCAACGAAACTCTCCCTCTGTAAGGCTGTGAGCATTACCAGACAGGCAACGAAACTCTCCCTCTGTAAGGCTGGGAGCATTACCAGATAGGCAGCGAAACTCTCCCTCTGTAAGGCTGGGAGCATTACCCGAGGCATACGAAGCCCTGCCAATGAACCCGGCATAATTTACCAGAAACGCAATTTGCTGGCCCAACTTCCAATGTCGATAAAATCCTGGGCCAACGCTGCTACTGCTTGGCTCATGGTGTCAATGGCCCGGCTATACTTACCAATTCTCTTTACACTTTAAATTTGATCGGCATATTCTTAAACATTCGAGAAAGGTGTGTTTAATTCTCTTTGCACTTTAAATTTTATCGGCATATTCTTAAACATTCGAGAAAGATATGTGAGTTCCACATCTAGTAAAAACAGGGGACTTGAATATTGTGCTTTATATTGTAATGGTCATAATTTTTAGGAAATTGGTTAATTAAAGAATTTAAAGTTGCGTCTCCTATCGCTATCTAGCAAAACTGTGGAGCCGGAATTACATACGATAAATACGTATGCCGGTACTGCGTTTGAATTATGCCATTCAATTACCATTTATATAATCATAGACTACAGTAGATCTGGACTGGACACGAAAATAGAACTTTGCAGTAAGGGACCCACAATCAGAGAACGAACCCCCAATTTCGAACCTCGAAACCGCGAACATTTCATATTTTCGCGGTTTCGAGGTTCGAAATTGGGGGTTCGTTCTCTGATTTTGGGTCCCTTACTGCAAAGTTCCATTTTCGTGTCCAGTCCAGATCTACTGTAGTCTATGATATAATCAAATCAAAGGTTTTCGGATTAAATGGCCAATTGTGTTTAACTTTGTATAAATCATTTAGCCTATATTAATTTAAAATGGTCAATTTACTTGTTTATGCTTGCACGACAGCATAACCCATAACTTGTTATTTTAAACAAATTTGGAAAATATTGTAATACCTGTCAGATCAGATCAGTAAAATGCTATATAATACATAATACAATTTTGTTTAAGGGAGCCCACCTCGCTTTTTGTTTTATCTTTCTCTCCCTCTCTCTTTGGCTTTTATCGATTCGGCCCTATTCAGCCTACTGTATTAAGACGTTTACCCCCATCCAGTTATCAATAGTTTCCTGGCGAGCGGTAGCGAGCCAGCATATATATATATATTTGCTTTGACAGCAAGCTAAATTTGCATATTTTTCGATAGAAAAATGTCTCCGGCGAAGCCGGATTTCTGTATACTGTACAATGCAGGCTCGCTATCGCTCGCCAGGAATAAATCAACACCTGGATGGGGATAAACGTCTTAAAACAGTTGGCTGAATGGGGCCGAATGGTTACAAGCCAGGGAAAGAGAGAAAAGGAGATAAAGAGAAAAAAAACAAGTGACCCCCCTTAACCAAACTAAAGCTCTCTACAAAAATTAAAGTAATTTAGAAAGGTTGCGTAGTAAACTTAAATACAAAAATAGTTCTTAAATATAAATTATCATGTAACCTATACTCACAACACATTAACACAGATACCAATAGTGTGCCTTACTATAAATGACTAAATAATGTCTACATTTCAGGAAAGCATTCTCATAAGTCATGGTGCCAAAAGGGTATTATTTGCCTAGTCCATACATACAACATGCACACCATTTGATTTGTTTTTTATTTATTATTATTTTGTTGTCTTATTTTTTATTTTTTTGGTGTCACTTTCCTCAGGACCTCTCTCTGTACAATGCTGTAAAATCGTATTATATTTGCAAAAAATATAAAAGGACATATATCATTCGTTATTAAGATCCTTCTTGTCGTAGTTTTTGTTTCAGTATAATAAGATGTTAAATGTATTACTGTTTAATTATGTATATACTATGACTCCTGTATACAAATTGCTTTGAATTTGAATTTAAATCAAATTTGCCAAATGTTCAGTCAAACTTAAAATAAATCTTAAAGCAAAATGTTTAAACAAATAATAATAATAATGATAATAATTATCCTTAAAATACCAAAAACATACTGTATTTGATTAAATGTAAACACTATTTTACCATTGTTCAGTCAGAATTATATTTTTTCACCAACCAACTTCACTTCTAAACTCAATTAATGAAATCAACAAATACATGTGGCACTACAAGGACTCGAACCTAGGATACTCACACCGAAATTCCGCGCACTTATCATACATGAAGGAGCCACCTGGGCCCAAACAGCCAGCCAGTCTTCTTACACCATTGTTCGTTTGATATACATTATTTCCTTCTCTCTACTTTTGAAGTGCACTCATTTCTCCTCTTTCTATCCCCAACCTTGTTATCTTAATATTTACGTGAACCAAAATCATTCAAAAACACATATTAACCCCTTCTGTACCGATGACGTCTTTTGTATTTGATTTCAGATATATTTAGACGTTTTTATGTAGTTTAGGAAGGATACACGGTAGTTAAAAGGATTAAATGAGATAGTCTGTAGCTTGTTAATGGGTATATATTATTATGTCCTTCCTAAGCTGAATATAATCGTCTAATAGTAGACATAATAAAGTTAAAAGGACGTCGCCGGAACAGAAGGGGTTAATAAATATATCCCAAGTGTTAAGCCAAAATTCTAAAAAAATCCTGCCAACACAATATTTAAGAGCAACAAAGTCGGGGCCAAAATGTTGTGCCCGAGAAGTGGCCTACATTAGAGCAAATATTTCGTCCGTCTCTAATAAAAGTTCTGGCGTTTCATGGTGTGCATCAAAAAGGCTGTGCACGTAACTCTATTAATACACAGGAAGCCACTTTGCTGGGGTACTGCAACCAAGGGGAGGGTAAGTGGTGTGTGAGAGAGAGAGAGAGAGAGAGAGAGAGAGAGAGAGAGAGAGAGAGTGAGAGTGAGAGTGAGTGAGTGAGTGAGAGAGAGAAAGAGAAAGAGAGAGAGAGAGAGAGAGACTAAAACAAATGATAGTGTGTGTATGTGTGTGCTTTGGCGGCTGGTAGTGCGTGTTTATGTGTGGGTGGTGTATTGGTTTAGATGCTTATGTTCTGGGTGTGGTGTCTCGAGTTCGAATGCCGGGAGGATCATATGCTTTCTTAAATTTATTCAAGTGCATCAGGGTTTGTAATGGAGGATTAATGTTAAGAACGGGGTGTTACTTAATTTATGTGCGGCTAAAAAGTGTATTCATAGTGTAAATCTATTTGTGGATGGGTGTGACTGTCTGAGTGAGAGAGAGAGAGTATCTGTGTGTGTGTGTGTACTTACACTAGTTGTACTTACACTAGTTGTAGTTGCGGGAGTGAGCATGCTCGTTAATTCCCGCCTCCTAAGATATGTTTGTCATACCGTGCTTTGAAACTATGCACTGATGGTGCAGACACTACTTCGGCTGGCAATTTGTTCCACCCACTAATCGAGTTGGCAGGAAATCTTTTACTTTTCAGATCAGATTTACTATTAAGCACTTTTAGTTTGTAGCTGTGACCTCTTGTTCTCTCACCTCCATCCCTCTCTATGAAGTTTTCTTGGTCGATTTTGTCAATACCTCTAACACATTTGTATATCTGAATTTGCTGTCCTCGTTTCCTTCTCTGTTCCAGTGTAGGTAGATTCAATCTCTCGAGCCTCTCTTGGTACTCCAAATTTTCCAAACCTGGGATCATCCTCGTAGCTGCTCTCTGTACCCTCTCAATTTTGTGGATATGTTTCTTCATGTGAGGGGACCACACCACAGATGCATATTCCATCCTGGGTCTTATTATTGCCGTTATTATTTGTTTCATGGTGTTTTCATTAAGATAATTGAAAGACATCCTGATATTTGCCAATAGTGCTAGTGATTCTCTCACTATCTTATTTACGTGGCTTTCTGGAGACATGTTATCCTTAAATTCTATCCCCAAGTCTTTTTCTTTTTCTGCTTTGGGAATCACTTCGTTTCCTAGTTTATAATCTTTTCTAGGTCTGTACTTGCTTTTACCCATTTCTAGAGTCTTACATTTCCCTGCATTGAACTCCATATTCCATTTGATGCTCCATTCATGGATCTTTTGCAAATCTGCTTGGAACTCAAGGCAATCCTCCTGGGTTCTGATCGTTTTAAGCAGTTTAGCATCGTCCGCAAACATGCTCATGTAGCTTGTTAGTCCCTCAGGTAAGTCATTTACAAATATTAGAAACATGATTGGGGCTAGGACAGATCCTTGTGGTACCCCACTCGTAATTTGAGTCCAGTTTGACGATTTCCCCCTTACTGTTGTTCTCATCTGTCTTCCGCTAAGGTAGCTCTCCATCCATTTCAGCAGTTTGTCTCCTACTTTTCCCTCATGTTTTAATTTCCACAGCAATCTCTTGTGTGGAACTTTGTCAAATGCCTTTTTAAAGTCTAGGTAGGCACAGTCTACCCCTCCTTCCCTCTTGTCCACTGTGTCTATTACTCTAGAGTAAAAACTCAACAAGTTGCTTACACATGATCTGCCTCCTCTGAATCCAAATTGTCGGTCAGTAATTAATCTTTTGGATTCCAGGTAGTTAACCCATTTGTCCCTTATTAATCCTTCCAGAATCTTCATGAGGATGCTCAATAGTGATACAGGTCTATAGTTCAGTGGTTTATCTCTGCTTCCTCCCTTAAATATAGGAATAATGTTTGCTCTTTTCCATTCTGTAGGTACTATCCCTGTGTCCAATGATTTGGTCATTATGTCATATAACGGTATACTCAGTTCCTTAGCATTTTCTTTAATAATCCAGCCTGATACTCCGTCCGGTCCAGCGGCTTTGTTTGGGTCCACCTTACTCATTTTGTCTATGAGCTCTGGTCTGTTAAATGTGACTTCCGGCATTTCCTCTGTACCTATCTCATTGGATTCTGGTGCAATGAATTCTCCTTCTTTTGTAAATACTGATGCAAAATTTCTATTTAGTTCTTCCGCAATCTCTGTATCCTCTTCTATGATTCTGTTTCCACTTTTAATCTTTACGATCGTGGCTTTTATCTTCCTTTTGCCGTTTACAAACTTGAAAAACATTTTTGGATTCTTTTCATAGTTCTCCACTATCCCTTTCTCATGGTTTGCCTCTGACCTCCTCCTCATTTCTGTGTATTTGTTTCTCTCCTCTTTATACTTTTGCCTGTTATCTTCCGAATCCCAGTTTCTCATCTTTTTCCAGGCTTTGTTTTTTGCTTCCTGTGCTTGCCTATATTCGCGGTTAAACCATACTTTGCGATTACTTTTTTTCCTTTTATTAACGTACTTAGGGACAAAAGTTTTTATACCAGTATCATAGATCTCCATGAATGCCTGGAGTTTTTTGTCTACCTCACTTTCAGATAACACCTGATCCCAATTTTGTGACTTGAAAAAATCCTGTAGTCCTTCGAAATCGGTTCTGGAATACATCCAGTGATTTTCCTTGTGCTTTTTCCTTCCCTTGGGTAGATTATACTTCAATAGTAAGTCTATGTCTAGAACTGCATGGTCGCTTTTTCCTAGTGGGCATAGGTACTGAATACTTTGAACCTCCTCCTCCCTTCTTGTGAATAGAAGGTCCAATCTAGCTGGTTGATCACTTCCCCTTACTCTTGTTGACTCTTTTACATGTTGGTATATAGAATTTTCCATGGCCATACTTAAAAATTCATAGCCCCAACTTTCCTCCCCTGCTCCGGCTTCAAGATCTTCCCAATTCACTTCCTTGCAGTTAAAGTCCCCACACATGACTATTTCATCCTTTGAAGCCAAGATATTTCCTAGCACACTAATTGTTTCCTTACGCATTAGGCTATGCTCCTCCTTACCCCATGTCTTCGTCTTGGGAGGTACATACGCTACTATCACCACTATTTTTTCGTTTCCACCAATCTCTATTGCTAAAACTTCTGCTGTTGAAGTTTCTAGTTTTATCTCAGACACAATCAAATCTTTCCTAGTAAGGATGCACACTCCACCTCCATGTCGAAATTTTCTGTCCCTCCTCCAAATCCTATATTCAGACCATCCTAGCAAATTTATATCAAGGTCTTCTCTTAGTTTTGTCTCAGTGAGACATACTATTTCTGGTTTCTTAGTATTGAGTAAGTCTGTTAGTTCTAGTTTCTTAGAGATTAGCCCATCGACATTGCTATATAGAATCCTTATACTTTCTAGTCCCCCATTACCTGCTCCAAGCGCCTTATCTGCGGCGGACTGTTCCCTACCCTCTTTTATTTTTAGTTTCTTTTTACCGAAAGTTTCATAATCTTCCCCTTTCTTACTCCGTAAAAAAACTTATTCTTTTCTTGTTCTGTCCTCTTGCTATTTTCCTCCTTGGCGGTTTTCCTTAGTTCAGCCTCCTTCTTTCTCTCTTCTTCTGGTAAGTCTCGCCTGATGTAGATTTTGTCCTTACCCTCTAACCCTTTTAGCCTAGCCTCTACTGCCATGATTTCATCACAAGTCCTTCTTGACTTAAATTCAATTTTTACCAGTCTATTGTATTCCTTTGTATATTTTCCCAGCCTAAACATGTCTGATATTTCCTCCTTCCAGGTGTCCTCCTCATCTTTAATAGATTCCAGAATATTGTTGATGCGACCTTCATCCTGCTCTTTTCGTTTTGTCCAGTCTAGTTCCTCCTTTTCTTCCACCCCTGATATTATGAGGCAGTTAGCCCTACGACTTTCTTCCTGGATGGCCTGAGAGTTTTCGTGGATGCCTTGCTTAACCATACTTTTTACCTGGTCCTTTATCCTAACATCTTGCTGTTTCTGTTCATCCAATATCTTCCTGAATTCGTCACTGTGAGCCTTCCTTACACTGTCTAAATCTTTTACCACTTGGTCTCTAGTCATGCCCCAAGCATTTTTACCTTCAGAGATACTGGTGTCTAGCCTAGTCATTATCACTGCCTTTTCTCTCTCCACTAACTCCAACCTGTTCTTCAACTCACCATTCTCTGTAACAATTTCCTTCTTAATTATCTCCAAGCCAGTCACTCGGTCCTCCAATTTCTTGATTTTGTTCAACAGCATGAAGCAAAATTTTCCAGTGTCCTCTGCGGTCCATGTTGTCATGAAACCGTGTGTGTGTGTGTGTGTGTGTGTGTGTGTGTGTGTGTGTGTGTGTGTGTGTATCTGTACGTATGTGTAAGGTTAGATCCTGGCTTCATACCCCCCCCCCCCCCCCACACACACACACGGAAATTACTCCTGCCAGGTCTGAACTTTCTTTTATATAACCGCTTGAGTCGAGAATTTTGCCTCCGCTCACAATTTTTCTCCCTCATCATATGTTGCACGTGACCACATTAAGGGAGCCCACCTCGCTTTTTGTTTTCTCTTTCTCTCCCTCTCTCTTTGGCTTGTATCCATTCGGCCCCATTCAGCCTACTGTTTTAAGACGTTTACCCCCCATTCAGGTGTCAATATTTTCCTGGCGAGCGGTAGCAAGCCAGCATATGCATATATATATTTTTGTTTTACAGCAAGCTAAATGTGTACATTTTTCGACAGAAAAATTTCTCCGGTGTAGCCGGATTTTTCCATACAATGCAGGCTCGCTATCGCTCGCCAGGAAGAAATCGACACCTGGATTGGCTGAATGGGGCCAAATGGATATAAGTCAGAGAAAGAGAGAAAAGGAGAGATAGATAAATAAAAGCAGGTGACCCCCCCTTAACATACCCGACGCGCAATTTTGTTCTGCAACCGGAAGGAGACAGCTTTTACAGTGCATGATTCCATTTATGAGAGTAACATTTGTAAGACTAACTATTCTAAAACATAAATGATTACATAAATAGCATACATCCTGTGTTAGTATTTGTAAGACTAACTATTCTAAAACATAAATGATTACATAAATAGCATACATCCTTTGTTAGTATTTGTAAGACTAACTATTCTAAAACATAAATGATTACATAAATAGCATACATCCTTTGTTAGTATTTGTAAGACTAACTATTCTAAAACATAAATGATTACATAAATAGCATACATCCTTTGTTAGTATTTGTAAGACTAACTATTCTAAAACATAAATGATTACATAAATAGCATACATCCTTTGTTAGTATTTGTAAGACTAACTATTCTAAAACATAAATGATTACATAAATAGCATACATCCTTTGTTAGTATTTGTAAGACTAACTATTCTAAAACATAAATGATTACATAAATAGCATACATCCTTTGTTAGTATTTGTAAGACTAACTATTCTAAAACATAAATGATTACATAAATAACATACATCCTTTGTTAGTATTTTTAAGGGGGTACTGCTTGGTTTTTGGCCTATATATTTATTTATTTATATATTTTTTGAGTGTCCTCACTAGACCTCCATCAAGCTTAGATAAACACCCCCTAGACCCCCTTTCAAGATAAATTTGTACATTTTTCGGTAGAAAAATGTCCCGGCCGAAGGCCGGTTCCTTCTAAAATTAGAGGCTCGCTATCGCTCGCCAGGAAAAAATCGACACCTAAATGGCACGAAAGGTCTTAATATTGACAAAAAAAAAATAGGCGAAAGGTCTCAAAATCGCCAAACTGACGGAACGACAGTCTTCAAACCTCAAAACTAATATGCTAAACATGAGGGAGAAGGGGGATCCATAAAAAGCGAGTACTACCGCCTTAATAGCGGATACGAGATAATAAACAAAATCACCGCCCACCTTGTTCATGCTACACCACATTCAAGCAGGTGTCACACGAGCCTTCTGTATATTCCATCAAGAGTTTTCAGCAATTCACGTCTGTCAGTTTCAACATTCAAGGTCTCAAAATTTAGCCACCTCTGCATAACCTATACCGCCTTCTTAAAGGGACCCAGACGGTATTGTGCAACATGAATTACTGGTTCGGCTCAATGGTTTAAGGAGGGGGTTTAGTTTGCTTTCTAAACCTCTATCAAGCTTAAAAAACACCTACAAGACCCCCTTTCGATATATATTTGTACATTTTTCGGTAGAACAATGACCCAAATGTAATTGAAGAGGATTCGGCCTTCAGCCAGGACATTTTTTTAATCGAAAAATGTACAAATGTATATCGAAGGGGGTTCTTGTGGGTGTTTTTTTAAGTTTAATAGACGTTTAGAGAGCGTACTAAAGCCCCTCCTTAAACCATTGAACCGAACCAGTAAATTATGCTACACAATACCGTCTGGGCTCCCTTAAATTTCAGGTAACAGATATACAGTATATATATATAAATAAATAAATGATTGGTTGTTTATCTCGAGAAATAAGACACTTGTTTTGGTAATTAGGAGAAATTCGTTACGTCTAGAGTCATTCTAATACTCGGAACTACCTTGGTACAAATATAGCAGCACTCTAAATGTTAATGATATCACTATACTATAATTCAGATTAATATTAAAGTGCTTAACCCCTTCAGCACCATGACGCCTTTTTACATTTGATTCTGACTAAAATTAATGTTTTTCTGCAGTTAAAGAAGGACCTATGTCATTGAGAGGGTTCATCGAGATCGTATTTACCCATTTGAGTCGTAGAGGTAGATTATAAACTGAAGCAAATCGTCTAATGGTAACCAGAATAAGATGACAATTACGTAAAGTGCATTCATTCGACATATATCGACAGGCCCCGCCCACTTCCCCAACCGTTATCATACGGCTGGCATGACTGTGCGAGATAGGGGTGTCCAACAGGGTTACCAAATCAGCACAAAAATATTATTTAATCTGTTTGCAGAAGTAACTAGAAAAATACAAACTAGTAAATGCCTACCTAATATTGCTAGAATATTACTCCAATATTGATAACATGTGCTAAAAGATTCGGAGTATAGCCAGCATTCTTATTGCTAGATGAAGTCAATATTTATTTATCAATTTAAATTATTAAAAATGGCCTACAAAGCCATCTACCTTTCTACTTCAACGAGTGAGAAAGAAATGTTAAGACTGGAGCCTGTCTTTAACAGCTCCATTCCCTTGTTCAAGTAAATACTTTTAGATCTAGCAGTAAGGTAGCTACATTGGCAACGCTTCTCTCTCAAGGTTTCAACTGTCACTGCGCTGCCATTCAAACGTCAGTTCAGTTCCCTCCTGTCTTCTGAAGGGGGAAGATGGCGTCTCCTGCCCATACCCCTGGCAGACCTGCTGGTTCTCCCCGACTTGTCAGTCAAGCCAGGAATATTGTCTTGAATGTATTCATGTATTTTGATAAGGAGAAAACTGAGCCAGTTGATGTGGTGGTGAAGAAAACCTCTGAGGCAACGAAAGTTTCACAGCCATTAATTAATAAGATCAGAACTCAAGGCAGGAAGATTGAAGGAGTCTTTCATTCACCAGTTTACCAGCAACGGCTTTCACCCATACTTGGACCATTGACAACTTTGATCACTTCACAATATGAGAGAGAGAGAGAGAGAGGGAGGGAGGGAGAGGCATTACGGTACGGTACCGTACCCTATACACCCAAACGCAGTCGCTCGCTAAGCCTAGCTTAATATTTTTCTACCTCTGCTCTGCCCAAGTAGACGAGGTAACAATGGTAATGGAGTTTACTTTTCTGTACTATGGTATATGGTAATATTGTATAGTAAAGAATAACTGCAAATATGCACGTATTAAAGCGCTCTTACATCCTATAATTAATTTTACTTGGAACTCTTATCAGCTCCGTGGTAAGGTGACAAGTGACTTGTCCGAGATTGCGGTATGATAAGCTCTACTTCGTCTACGGCGCTGGTGGAAGCGGGCGGGGCCTGTCGATATATGTGGAATGAATGCACTGTAGTGGCGGTGAAGAGGTAAATACTCTTAATACGTGGTCTTAAGGGGGCCCACCTCGCTTTATTTTCTCTTTCTCTCCCTCTCTCTTTGGCTTGTATCCATTAGGCCCCATTCAGCCTACTGTTTTAAGACGTTTACCCCTACCCAGGTGTCAATATTTTCCTGACGAGCGGTAGCGAGCCAGCATATATATATTTTTGTTTTGACATCAAGCTAAATTTGTGAAATTTTCGATAGAAAAATGTTTCCGGCGAAGCCGGATTACTCCATAAAATGCTGGCTCGCTATCGCTCGCCAGAAAAAAATCGACACCAGGATGGGGATAAAAGTTGGCTGAATGGGGCCGAATGGATACAAGCCAGAGAAAGAGAAAAGGAGAGAAAGAGACAAAAAACAGGTGACCCCCCTTAACCTAAATACAACAATACATACCCGAATATTAAGGAACCTCAGATAAACAAATACGCCTCAACGCCCTGGGAATATTAAGGAACCTCAGATAAACAAATACGCCTCAACGCCCTGGGAATATTAAGGAACCTCAGATAAACAAATACGCCTCAACGCCCTGGGAATATTAAGGAACCTTAGATAAACAAATACGCCTCAACGCCCTGGGGATATTTTAAGGCGACATTAAGGGGGTAGTGCTTGGTTATTGGTCTATATATTTAGTTATTAATTTATTGTTTGTTTCCCCGCTGGACCTTCACCCAGCTTAGAAAAACAAAACCTAGACCCTCTTTCAAGATAAATTTGTAAATTTTTCAATAGAAAATGTCCCGCCCGAAGGCCGGTTCCTTCTAAAATTAGCGGCTGGCTATCGCTCGCCAGGATATAATTGACACCTAAAGGGCCGGAAAAGGTCTTAATATTAACAACAAAATGAGGCGAAAGGTCTCAAAATCGCCAAACTAACGGACCGAACGTCTTAAAACTTTCAAACTAATATGCTAAACATGAGGGAGAAGGGGGTCCAGAAAAAAGCGAGTACTACCCCCTAAAAGATGAAGAAACAGAAAAATTATCCTCGGTTTAGCAAAGAGAATGAAGCTTAAGTGGAAAACTCTAGTCCCAAGTTACTAGAAATCTAATTATACTGCAATAAAAACCTGAGGGCTAACTATTGATAGTTCTCTCCGCTGGGAAGTACTTTGAGAAGTAAAAATGCTCTTCATTATAGGGATTTTTGTCACTATTGAGGTCATTTTTGTCTTTATTTTCTATGTATGTATTATTATATATATATATATATATATATATATATATATATATATATATATATATACTGTATATATATATGTTTTTTTGTTTTTTTCCACTCCCCATTTCCCTCTCTCTACTCTCTTCACTACCCTTTTCCCATCGTTCCTTCCATCACTCCCCTATCCCCTCCCTCCACTCTCCTCTCTCCACTCCCCTTTCCTAACTCCCCTATCCCCTCTGTCCACTCCACTTTCCTAATTCCCCTCTCTCCACTCACCTCTCCCCTCTCTCCACTCCTCTCTCCCCTCTCTCCATTCCCCTATCACCTCTGCCCACTCCCCTTTTCCCCTCTCTCCACTCCCCTCTTGCCTCTCTCCACTTCCTTTTTCCCATTCCACGCTTCCCTTTTCCCATTTCCCCTCTCCCCACCCCACTTTTCCCATTCCCCTCTTCTTTCTCCCCACTCCCCACCTATCCCCTGTCTCCACCCCCTTTTCCCATTCCCGCTCTCCACCTCCCCACTTTCCCATTCCCCTCTTCCCTATCTCCATTCTCCACTCCCCTCTTCCCTCTCCCCTATCCACTCTACTGTTCTTATCCCCCTCTCCCTTATTTCCTCTCTACACTCCCCTATCCCCTCTCTCCACTCCCCATACCGCCCCTCTCCCAACTCCCCTACCCACACTCTCTCCACTCCCCCTTACCCCTACTCTCCACTCCCCACACTCCCCTATCCCCTCTCCACTCCCCTACCCCCACTATCTCCACTCCCCATTCCCCCACGCTCCACTCTCCTACCCGCTCTCTCCAATCTCCACGTCCACACTCCCCTACCCCCACTGCCCACTTTCCCAGCAACTCTCACAGCAACTATGTCTGTGTCGTGGAGGAGAGTGTTTAACTTGTGACAACAAAGCCAAACTCGACCAGCCTCACAGATTCATCACTGGGGTTAAAATGTGCAGGCATGCAGTCGTCAGCTAATGTGCCTCTCCAATTGTGTTCTTCATGGCGAGATCGTCGGAATAGGAGATGCAACTCATTATAATAATAATAATAATAATAATAATAATAATAATAATAGTAATGCTTTATTCCAGGCCCACACAGTATAGAGGGGACCATACTGGGGTCCATATACACCTTACAATAACATACAAGTATACATACATACATACAACAAATAGAATACTACCCAGTTTGCCAGTATATGTAGTTCACAGCACTGTCCTAACCAAAAACAGTGGCCATCAAACTACTGCGTATTTTAGACCAATTAATTTATAATTTTGTATGTATTATTATTATTATTTGTATTATTATTATTATTATTATTATTACTATTACTATTATTATTATTATTATTATCTCCAGCGTTGGTTAATTACACCTATTGGCATACAGGAAATTAGTTGATATTAAACTCTGTTCATTAAGATCACCGTGAGAGGAATTTCGTCCCCTACCAGCTCATTTCCTGACATTATAATTGCAGAATATAATAATAGCACTCCTCTGCATTAATCTTCTACTTCATTTTAACCTTTTGAGGTTTATGAAGCGCTTGGGCAGTTCATTCTGGCTATTATTAGACGATGTTGTTTAGATTAGGAAGTGTATATGGAAGTCAGAGGGTTAATTTATTTATTTGATACATATTTATACTGGGTACAACCAATTACAAAAATGTAATCTCGCTTGCTGCCCAGTTATAAAAAAATGCAATGATACAATAAAAGTGTTCATTCATTCATAGTTTGGCAAAAACTCGCATATAACACTACATAGGCCTACATGATAGTTACTTATTTAAAATATATTCTCTAGTACTTTGTTTAAAATTAGATACAGTACATGACGACTTTACACTTGGTGGTAAGCTATTATATAATGTTGGTCCAATATACTGGAAGTTAATCGACCTACTATGATTTTCTTTAAGCCATACAGTGCCAGGGACGTCCCTTTTATCATATTCTGGCAACAACTAGACGAGCTTATTCAGCTTAGGAAAGACCTCTAGCAATTATAAGGCTTCGAACTATCTCAGCCAACTTTATTAACTACCACAGATCCTTCCTAAGCTGTAGAATATCGTCTAAATATAGATATTATACAATATAACATACGTCGCTGGTACTCAAACTATGGTCATTGCGATTGATTTATGGGTGCAGTTTGCTTTACAAGGAGTGGTTTGCTAATTAACTCCTTCTGTACCGGCGATGTCTTGTTGATTTTAATCTAGCTATATTTAGACGATGTTGTACAGTTTTAAGAAGGATCTGTGATAGTAGAAATGGTTAGTGAGACCATTGAAGCCTGGTGATTGTTGCAGCCCTTTTTAAACTGAATAAAACCGTCAAATAGTAGCCAGAATAAAGTTAGAAGGACGTCGCCGGTACTGAAGGGGTTAACCCATAGCAAAACACATTCATCAATATTATTCCGTAGATTTACTTGCATGATGAGAAAGATAAAGTGGTACGGGAATTTTAATAAGCTACTGTACGGTTGGCCAAATAAGTCATGTCTCCGCTGTCGTTACGTTTTGTTCGTTATGTGCTGTTTTAGTGTCTGTCAGATGTTAAATAGGATGTGTAGAGATAGGAACATGTTTGTATATCTCACTCGAAACGATGAATTAAAACTTAGATAATGCAGATACCAATTATTGATCGAAATATACTTGGTTCCGCGAAATCACTTATTTGGGCGACTGTACCACATGTCGGGAGTGACGCAGGATCAATTCGCTAAGGAAACCTAAGACGGGACCCTGGATTACTTGGGACAATTGGGAGGATGCGGGCAGTCGAGTCGTATAAAGGATGACAATATCGGATCGGAGACTGATAGAGGATTACGAGAACTGATTGGTGATTACGAGGACGGCCTGGTGATTACGAGGACGGACTGGTGATTACTAGGACTGATTGGTGATTACGAGAACTAACTGGTGATTACGAGAAATGACTGGTGATTATGAGATCTGACATGTGATTACGAGAACTGACTGATGATTAACTGACTGGTGATTACAAGAACTGACTGGTGATTACGAGAACTAACTGGTGATTACGAGAACTGTCTGGTGATTTCGAGATCTTAGAAATAATGTTAAGAGGATATTGACAATTACGTGAATTTAAAATGATTACGATGATTTACTGCTGATTAATAGCATTATCTGATGAACAGCACTGATAATAATTTAAAGGGGGTCACCGTTTTTTTGTTATCTTTCTCTCCTTTTTTATCTTTCCCTGGCTTGTATCCATTCGGCACTATTCAGTCAACTGTTTTAAGACGTTTATCCCCATCCAGGTGTCGATTTCTTCCTGGCGAGCTATAGCGAGCCAGCATTGTATGGAGAAATCCGGCTTCGCCGGAGACATTTTTCTATCGAAAAATGTAAAAATTTAGCTTGCGGTCAAAACAAAAATATATATAATCTGCTGCTCGCTACCACTCGCCAGGAAAATATTGACACCTGGATGGGGGTAAACGTCTTAAAACAATAGACTGAATGGGGCCGAATGGATACAAGCCAAAGAGAGAGGGACAGAAAGAGAAAAAAAAAGCGAGGTGGGCTCCCTTAAGAGAACAGATGTATGTGATAAATGGACCTATAAGTGATTATGAGAACTGATAGACGATTACGAGAAGTGGTAGATTATTACGAGTAATTATGCAGTAGATGGTTATAAGACATTATAAATGATTATGAGAACTGAGAGCTGATTATAAACAGTGATAGATAATAGATGATTACGAGAGCTGATATATGATTACGAACAGTGATAGATGATTACGAGAGCTGATAGATGTTTACGAACAGTGATAAATGATTACGAGAGCTGATAGATGATTACGAACAGTGATAGATGATTACGAGAGCTGATAGATGATTACGAGAGCTGATAGATGATTACATAAGAACATAAGAACATAAGAAAATGGGAGTCTGCAGAAAGCCGATTGGCCTAAGCAAGGCAGATCCCTGTCCCACACAACCCCAATTACAAAGCCCAATTATAGGCTCAACACTCTAATACCCTGAGGATCATCTTACCAAAACGGTTAGAGATTAACGCAGGATTACGGGGGTCTGCAGAGCGCTGATTGGCCCAACCCTGCTGATCCCCCTTCACACCCAACCCTTCTCGTCCATATGCTTATCCAATTTTATCTTAAAGCTCCCTATCGTTTTTAATCCCACTATAGCACTTGGTAGTCCATTCCACCCATCTACAACTCTGTTACCAAACCAATATTTGCCTATATCTTTTCTGAAACGAAATTTATCTAATTTGAAACCATTGGTACGAGTTCTTTCGCTATCACTGAGCTTTAGTACATTTGTCATGTCCCCTTTGTTAATCCCACTAACCCACTTGAACACCTCTATCATATACCCTCTAACTCTGCGTCTCTCTAACGAATGTAAGCCTAATTTCTTCAACCTTTCTTTATACGGAAGATTTCTAATATTATGGATCATTTTTGTCATTCTACGTTGTACTCTCTCCAATGAATCTATGTCCATTCTGTAATAAGGACACCAAAATTGAACAGCATAATCCATATGGGGTCTCACTAATGACAAGTCAAGTTTTAAGATAACATCAGCAATTCTGTTACTCACACTCCTTGAGATGAACCCGAGAATCCTGTTTGCCTTGTTTCGAACGCTTATACACTGTTGTCTAGGCTTCAAATCATTGCTAACAAACACACCTAGATCTTTCTCACAATTCGAGTTTTCTAATTTCACATTAGCTAGTTTATATTTAACATTTGTATGCATCTTCCCTATCTTTAATACCTTGCATTTGTCAATGTTAAACTTCATCTGCCAATTTACTGACCATTCGTGTAAGGTATCTAGATCCCTTTGGAGGCACTCTATATCTCTATCCGAATCAATTGTTCTCCCCATTTTGGTATCGTCTGCAAATTTACTTATCCTACTAGTTATACCTAAATCAAGGTCATTTATGTATATAACAAACAACAGAGGACCTAATACAGATCCCTGGGGGACACCACTTTTGACTGCTCCCCATTCTGACTTCGTACCATTTATGCTGACTCTCTGCTTCCTACCAATTAGCCATGACCTAATCCATCCCAACAACGCCCCACCTATTCCATGCGCCTCAACCTTTCTCATCAATCTCTCATGGGGGACTCTGTCGAAAGCTTTACTGAAATCTAAATATATTATATCATATGACTTGTCATTATCTACTGCTTCATATACCTCTGAGAAAAAACTAAGCAAATTAGTAAGGCAAGAACGTCCCTGAGTGAATCCATGCTGAGAAGAATTTATTAAATTAAATGTATCTAAGTGGTTTCTAATTTTACTAGCAATAATTTACTCTAGTAGCTTTCCTATGATTGATGTAAGACTAATGGGACGGTAATTGGATGCTATTGATTTGTCACCTTTTTTGAAGATCGGAACTACGTTTGCAAGCTTCCAAGCTTCTGGAACTATACCTGTCTCCAATGACTTGTTAAATAAAAATGTTAATGGGTAACTTAACTCATCCCTACATTCTTTTAATACTCTAGCATACACCTCATCAGGACCAGGCGATTTATGAGGTTTCAGTCTGTCAATTTCCTTAAGCACATCATTTCTACTTATAGTAACCGTACTTAACCTATTTTCTATACTATCGCTATATACCTTACGGACTTCTGGAAACTGTGCCAAATTTTCATTAGTGAAAACGGAAAGAAATTGACTATTTAATGTACTGCACATTTCTAAATCATTTTCTGTCATTTCTCCTATCGAAGTTTTAAGGGGACCAATTACATCTCTAACCTTGGATTTATATAGTTGGTAAAAAGCTTTAGGATTATTTTTTGAGTCATTGGCAACCTTAATTTCATAATTTCTTTTTTCTTTCCTAATATCCTTTTTTACCTGTCTTGATAGATTCTGATAGTAAGCAAGTAGGTGAATTTCGCCTTTTCTAATGTTTCTATATATTCCTCTCTTTTGTCCTAGAAGATCTAATAGTCTATTATTCATCCATTTGGGTTGGTTCTGTGTTGATCTAAATTTTCTTTTGGGGATGTATTTATTTTGTGCATTGAATACTGACTTGATAAAATTATCGTATGTATCTACCAAGGTTGACGTCTCTTCCTGACTTAAGATGACAGGTGCCTGAGAAGGGGTACACTCATTTGGACACCTGGATCGACTTAATTTTGTTTTGACCATAGGGTCCGCTAATAGGGCTCTTCTTAACCCACCATAATTGGCTTTTCTAAAGTCAGGTATTAATGTTGTATTCTCTCTGGTATTACCTTTCCATTGTATATTAAAATACACAGAATTGTGGTCACTATTTCCTAGGTGGTCCCCTATCTCTACATTATTTACCATATGTTCATTGTTACTAAAAACTAAATCGAGAATATTATTACCTCTAGTCGGCGTATCTATGAATTGAAATAAAAAACTATCTTGTACTACCTCTATAAACTCCTCAGAATCAGAGTCTCCTATTTGATGCTGCCAATCTATATTCGGAAAATTAAAATCCCCCATAATGCACACATTGCTAAACCTTGATGCCATTTTAATTTCCTCCCATAATGACGTTCCGTCATTTCTACTCATATTTGGCGGTCTATACATAACTCCAATAACTATGGTCTCACTACCTTCGTTAACCTCTACCCAAACACTTTCATTATCGTTATTTAGTCTAATACCTGATTTAATACAGCTTTTTAATGTACTCCTGACAAACACATTGTCAGGATACCGCCACCCCTCTTACTTGTTCGGTCATATTTAAACAAACTATATCCTGGTATATCAAATTCTGCTAAAAAAATGCCTGGTTTCTGTATTAATCCACGTTTCAGTTAGCGCTATTATGTCTATATTTTCTTTGCTAACAAGGGCTCTAAGTTCGTTCATTTTGTTACATAGACTCCTACAGTTTGTGTAATATACTCTCAATTTACTTCTTTTCTTTATACCTAATTTACCTTTGTTTTTAGCGACATTTCCATCTTCCGTTGCACCATCACTACTATCATTTGCATTATAATCATCATTTTTAGCATGAGACTGAATATCCTTATCGCTTTCGCCTGACGCTAAAATTGTTCCATTTAACCTCTCATTTACACTCTCAATATTTCTGTTCAAAACCCCACAACCACCCTATCTAAAGAACTAGCTAATGTAGAAACCCCTAACCGTGAAAGATGAACCCCATCCCTTGCGTACATCCCATCTCTCCCATAGAAACTATCCCAGTTATCAATGAATGGTATTGCTTTTTCTTTGCAATATTTCTCCAAACGGCAATTGACACCAATCGCCCTGGATGTCCATTCCTTGGGAACTCCTCTTCTGGGTAGGATACAATGTACTACAGGGATCCCTCCCTTCATCCTAACTTTATCTAACACATCCCGATACTGCTGCAGCAGTTCCTCACTTCTACCCTTACCAACATCGTTACTCCCGGCACTGAGACAGATAATGGGGTTATCTCCACTATCTTCCAAGATGTGGTCCATCTTCTCTAAAACCCTCCCAACTCCATGGCCAGGCAGACACACAACCTTCCTAAGTTTAGTGCGGGTAGCCCTAACTAAATGTCTTACCATGGAGTCGCCCACAATCGACACAGACTTACCTTCTCGGGACACAGACTTACCTTTCCCTCGGGAGGATCCAGCAGCTGCAGTTGGAGAACCCCCGGTGGTGGCAGAAGCTCCCTTGGTGGTGGTGGTGGTGGGGGTAATGGTGGTGGTAGGTAGCACAGCGTCAGAGGTTGGAGCTGAGTCGGCGGCAGGCACTTTGGTTATCCCTCCCTTATCCTGACTATCTTTTCCCTCACATTCGTCTCGCAAAGGAGAGAATGTATTTGTCACACTCATACCTATTCTACTATCCTGCTTCTTGAGTGTGACTTTCCCACCCGTATTTTTAACAACCTGCCATGAATAAAAATTTTCATCAACTTCCTCCCTTTTCCCCTTACTTGACTTTATTTCCTCTTGGCTAAGCTTGAAAGCTAGATTTTCGTCTTTAATCAAATCCACTTCCCTCTGAAGTTTAACATTAACCTCCCTTAGAGCCAAGATCTCTTCCTTCACCACAACCATCTCCTCTCTTACCTGGAGAATAAGATGATGCAGATCAGTTAGAGACTCGCACTCCATACCTGCCATGATCCCAATAAGCTTAGCGAGGAGCAAGAAACTAAGTACAGAAAAACAAAAACAAGTAAACTAACAGCTAAAAACTGAGCTATAACACTTTTATATAACACGAGTGCACTGCCCCCAAACACAGGTAGGTGTAATGGTCACTAAAGGTCACTGGTAAATGGTCCGGGCAGGAGCTCAGATTAACACAACCTTCTCCTGTCACTGACTGAACTCATTACGAACAGTGATAGATGATTACGAGAGCTGATAGATGATTACGAACAGTGATAGATGATTACGAGAGCTGATAGATGATTACGAGAGCTGATAGATTATTACGTACAGTGATAGATGATTACGAGAGCTGATAGATGATTACGAGAGCTGATAGATGATTACGAACAGTGATAGATGATTACGAGAGCTGATAGATGATTACGAACAGTGATAGATGATTATGAGATCTGATAGATGATTAAGAACAGTGATAGATGATTACGAGAGCTGATAGATGATTACGAACAGTGATAGATGATTATGAGATCTGATAGATGATTACGAACAGTGATAGATGATTATGAGATCTGATAGATGATTACGAGAGCTGATGGATAATAACGAGAGCCATTAGATGATTACGAGAGCTGATAGATACATAAGAGAACTGATAGATGATTTATTATCTTTTTTACACCAACCAACTTCACATCTAAACTCAATTAATGAAATCAACAAATACATGTGGCACTCCGAGGACTCGAACCCAGGATACTCACATCGAAATTCCGCGCACTATGCATTACGCTATCAAGACAGTTATGAGAACTGATAGATGATCATAAGCACTAATAGATGATATCGAACAGTGATAGATAATTACGATAACTGATAGATGATCACAAGAACTAATTAATGATTAAAAGAAATGATAGATGGTCAGGAGTACAGATAGACGATATCGAAAACTAATATATGATCACGAGAAATGACAGATGATCACAAAAAGTGATAGATGATCACGATAACTATTAGTTGATCACGAAAACTGACAAATGATTACGAGAACAGATATACGATTATAAGAACCGATAGATGAATACGAGACCTAGTATACTATTACGAAAACTGACATACTCCTTTTAAATTGAATACGGCCGTCTAATTCTAGCCAGACTAAAGTAAAGTAATGACCCTTAGTATAGTAAAGTAATGACCCTTAGTATAGTAAAGTAATGACCCTTAGTATAGTAAAGTAATGGCCCTTAGTATAGTAAAGTAATGGACCTTAGTATAGTAAAGTAATGGCCCTTAGTATAGTAAAGTAATGACCCTTAGTATAGTAAAGTAATGACCCTTAGTATAGTAAAGTAATGGACCTTAGTATAGTAAAGTAATGGCCCTTAGTATAGTAAAGTAATGGCCCTTAGTATAGTAAAGTAATGACCC
The DNA here is from genome assembly GCA_037953745.1 of Lithodes maja. Lineage (NCBI taxonomy): Eukaryota > Metazoa > Arthropoda > Malacostraca > Decapoda > Lithodidae > Lithodes > Lithodes maja. The sequence goes on from JBAKBP010020034.1 coordinate 41,151, forward strand.
TTAGTATAGTAAAGTAATGGCCCTTAGTATAGTAAAGTAATGGCCCTTAGTATAGTAAAGTAATGGACCTTAGTATAGTAAAGTAATGACCCTTAGTATAGTAAAGTAATGACCCTTAGTATAGTAAAGTAATGGACCTTAGTATAGTAAAGTAATGACCCTTAGTATAGTAAAGTAATGGCCCTTAGTATAGTAAAGTAATGGACCTTAGTATAGTAAAGTAATGGCCCTTAGTATAGTAAAGTAATGACCCTTAGTATAGTAAAGTAATGGCCCTTAGTATAGTAAAGTAATGGACCTTAGTATAGTAAAGTAATGGCCCTTAGTATAGTAAAGTAATGGCCCTTAGTATAGTAAAGTAATGGACCTTAGTATAGTAAAGTAATGACCCTTAGTATAGTAAAGTAATGACCCTTAGTATAGTAAAGTAATGACCCTTAGTATAGTAAAGTAATGGCCCTTAGTATAGTAAAGTAATGGACCTTAGTATAGTAAAGTAATGGCCCTTAGTATAGTAAAGTAATGACCCTTAGTATAGTAAAGTAATGGCCCTTAGTATAGTAAAGTAATGGCCCTTAGTATAGTAAAGTAATGGACCTTAGTATAGTAAAGTAATGGACCTTAGTATAGTAAAGTAATGGACCTTAGTATAGTAAAGTAATGGACCTTAGTATAGTAAAGTAATGGACCTTAGTATAGTAAAGTAATGGACCTTAGTATAGTAAAGTAATGACCCTTAGTATAGTAAAAGGGTTACCACTACCTTACCTTTACTGATTTGAAGAGACCTGAGACCCGAGACTGACGTGCGGGGCTGTGCTTTGATCCAGGAGTTTCTATAGGAATGTGTATAGGAATTTATAGGAATCCGAATAGGAATGCAATATATCCCCCTGAATGGTGAATAGAGGAGAACGAGGAATTCGGCAATATGTCACCGATATCTCAAATAGAGGCCAGAGAAATCTTAATTTTAATAACTTTAATTTGTCATAAACTAAAATTATATTCTCTATTTATGTTTAATTTATCCATGTTCATATAATTACATTGACAACGGTAATTTGGGGATGCATTTCTATACCGGTACTCATATTTGTTTTCACCAACCCACTAATTAATTTACAAATAAACCTAACTTGCATAATAAATCGTAGGCAGTGTCCACCATTCTTTAACTGTCTTCGTGGTGCGATGCATAAGGTGTTGATTTTCGGTGTGAGCATCCTGGATTCGAATCCACAGACTGCCACATGTGTTTGTAAAATTTCATTAATCGATTTTAGGAGTATAGTTGGTTGTTGGAATGAACATAATAATTGATATTGGTTCAGGGGTAATTTATCGAGAGGACTTCCCTAGTGGTTAAGGCCCCATTAATTGCTCTTTCCATTCACATATGCATAGCCTACGTGAGTTGCAGTTGGGATGTGTGTACATGCTTAGATTGATATGCAGGATTCGAAGTTGCATAATAAATCGTAGGCAGTGTCCACCATTCTTTAACTGTCTTCGTGGTGCGATGCATAAGGTGTTGATTTTCGGTGTGAGCATCCTGGATTCGAATCCACAGACTGCCACATGTGTTTGTAAAATTTCATTAATCGATTTTAGGAGTATAGTTGGTTGTTGGAATGAACATAATAATGAAATCAATGAAAATAATGAATACATGTGGTACTCCAAGGACTCGAACCTAGGATACTCACACCATAATTATATCAGACAGACAAAGAGCAAGCATACAGACGTGAAAATAAGGTCTCACAAAATCCGATGATTTAGGTATGACTGCCTACGAAAACTCCTTCAAGGTCCATGTGCCTAGATAGTTTGACCTCATCGTTTACTTAAGGGAGCCCAGACGGTATTGGGCAGCATAATTTACTGGTTCGGCTCAATGGTTTAATGAGGGGGTTTAGTTTGCTCTCTAAACCTATATCAAACTTAAAAAAACACCCACAAGACCCCCCTTCGATTTAAATGTGTACATTTTTCGGTAGAAATATTTCCTGGCCGAAGGCCGATTCCTCTTCATATACAGGCTCGCTATCGCTCTCCAGGAAATTAATACACCTAAATGGCACGACAGGTCTTAATATTGGCAAAGAAATGGGGCAAAAGGTCTGAAAATCGCCTAACTAATGGGGCGAATGTCTTGAAATCTCATGAGGCTAAACATGAGGGAGAAGGAGGACTCGAAAAACCAACTGCCTCCTCTTAATAGCGCCAGACCTGTGAGAGTTCCGTATGGAG